>PVLC010027662.1:0-21736 GCA_004027655.1 Graphiurus murinus
TTGCAGAGGACCTCACTAAGTTGTTGAGGCTGGCTGCAAACCTGTGATCCTCCTGTTCCAAGTACTGCAGTTACAAGCATGTGTCACCATGCCCGGCTTAAAAAAAAGACAATTTTAAAGAACATATACATTTTGTTTAAAAAAGAAGAAATGTGATTTAAAAGACCCTTAATTTTTGAACAATAAATATATTTCTCTCCTTGATGAGCAAAAGCTAAAAAGATTTATACTATATGAGGAAAGAAGCATTGATGTGGTGGGAGTATGAATAGTTAAATTCCCTTAGGAGAGTAATTTGACAGTAGTCATCCAATGTTAAACTTATGTATCAACTTCAACTCATCTATTCTACTTCTAGATATCTGTGCTCAGAGATATACATATGCTCACAGAAGCACTTACAAGCAAGGTCATTGCAACATTATTTATAATAGAAAAGGAAAAAAGAAAGATCTCTTAAAGGAACACCAATAGGCAGAAGAGAGAATGGATTATGATAAATTCATACCACAGACTACTGTGTAGCAGTTTAGAAACTAAGGTAGATCTTTACATACTTGAAAAATAGTTCCAAAGGGAAAATGCTATTTTAAGAATGGTATGTAAAATATTATTCCATTTATAGAGGGGAAACTGTGTGTATATATTTTATACACACATGTATACATATGATATATGAACATGCATGTTTATATACATGTGTATTGCTATAATAGTATATATAACTATGAAGATCATCACTGAATTTTCAGAAGCATCCCTCTTATTACTAACCTAAGTGGCCATTGGAGGATAGCTGCCTCTACCAATGGCCCAGCTCATAGATCACACTTTTAAAATCTTCTCTAATGGCTCATAACTTGTACTGAATTTCCCCATTACTTTTTGTTTCTTTCTAGACTCTATAAGTTTTTCTACAGCTTTCTTAAAATTTAGAAAAACACTGATCAATGCTGAGTTAATGAACTATTTCTTGACTCTTAAATAACATAAAACCCTAAATTACATCCTAGAATAACTTTAATTTTAAATAACAACATAATATTGGAGGTCCATTTGATGTGAGGTTTGCTTGGGTCTTGCTCTTTCATTCTTATCCCCAACCAACACTTTTGCTTGCTTTGCTTCCTTTAATTTCCTTTAATTCCTACAGCATGGAAGGAGGGTGTTGTTATGGGTCAGATGTGTTTATCACCAAAGCTTCATGTGTTGGAGGCTTGGTCTTCCATGTGGCAGTGGGATATGGTATGGAACCTCAGGAGGTGAGGCCTTGTGGGAGGTCCTTAGGCTATTTGGGATTTGGGGATCCCAGTCTCTCTCTGGCTTCCTGTTTCTAGATGCTATGCTTCCTCCCCCACATGCTCCGCCATCTGCCATGGGCTGTTGTCAGAGCCAGAACTGTGTTATTTGGACTTTCGTCCTCCATAACAGCTAAATAAACCTCTTTTTCTTCATAAATACCCTACCTTAGGTATTTCATTATTGTAATGAAAAACAGACTAAATCAGGTGCCATCTAAGGAAGGTCATGGACTATGAAGTTTGACATATCTGAGTTCTATTCATGGGTTTTTAACTTACAATTACTGTGGCTTAAAGTGAATGCTCTAGCTTTTCCACACATCAGTTTTCATCTGTGAAATTGCAATAATCATTAGTCATTGCAAACACACCACAATGAAATTAGAAAGTAACATGAGGTAAGTGATAATAAAAACATAGCATATCAAAATGTATAGGGTGCAGCTAAAGCAGCACTTAGGAGAGAAATGTATAGTCATAAATGCATGTGACAGTATAGAAGGACAATTGAAAATCAATTGAGCTTCTTAATGAGCAAAAATAGGAAATAAAATAAAACTTAAATTAGGAGTGAAAATAGCATATATATGAACAGATTCAATGAAACATATACACAAGTATATATAACAGAAAATTATCAATAATGCCAAATGTAGTTTTTCTGCAAAGATTAACAAAATTGGCAAACCTCTAGTATTACTGATCAAGAAAAGACAGAAAATACAAAATTCAAGATCAGAAATGAAAAGGAGACATCCATACAGATTTCGGTACAGGGGACATTCTACCTCTCAGCTACACTCCCAGCTCTTTTTATTATTTTTATTTTGAAACAGGGTCTTGCTAAGTTGCTGAGGCTGGCCTTGAACCTGCCATCCTCCTGTCTCAGTCTCCTAAATACTAGGATTACAGGTGTGGGCCACCATGCCTAGGTTTGATATTGGATTTTGAGCCACTAAAATGATAAACAATATTGTCAAGTGCTTAGGTAGTCTGTGGGAAATGACTCAAGTAATGTTCTTAAAGTGCCTAGCACAATGAAATATCTCATGGATATTTCATTCATGTAGTCATTAAATATGTTTTTACTAGCACATGCCCTATGCTTAGCACTAGGAATACTAAAGTCAGCTGGCATGAATGCTGAGGTCATAACACATGATCCTTGCCCCGTAAAGCATAGAGTCCAATAGTGAAGACAGGCAGAAACTTTAAAAATCACACATATAAAGGAAAATCACAATGATGACGAGTATTAGAAGAAGGAAGGGTCTGGAGCTAAGAGCTCCTATGAGCAGAATCCCTGACCAACGAGGGAAGTCAGAGAGGCCTTCCCTGAGGAAGTGATGGCTGAGATGCCACCTGCAGGATGAGGAGACACTAACTAGGTGAAGTTAAGTAGTCAGCACTCTGGGCAAAGGAAAGAGCAAAGAGAAGGCCCTGCACTGGGAGGAAGGTGGCCTTTCACAGGGCAGCCGGCTGCAGCTGGCAAGGAAGGGCAGTGGGGTGAGGGTGATGCTGATAAAGCTGGGGAGATAAGCAGGGGCCAGACTTTGTGGGGCCTCATAGGCCCATCTGAGATGTTTAGTCCTTATCCTAAAGATAATGTGAGTCCATTTAAGGATTTCAAGCCTGGATGGGATAACATGACCAGATTAGAAAAGACCATTTTCCATATGGTGTGAAGCATGGACGAGTGTCAGAGTGGACATGTAGCCGCTAGTCATGTTATCATTGTTATTACATGGGGGAAAACAATAGCTACAACTATTCTTCATAATATAAATTAAAATGGAAATAACTAAAATGATCAACAACAATGGGCTGGTACAATATGTTATAGTAGGTAAATATAATGAGTTATTATATGGATATAAAAAAGAATGAGGAATATCAGTATTGTTATATTGTTATACATATATCAGTATTGTTATAGAGCTATCTATAGGCTATATTACTAGGTAAAGAAATAAAATGGAGAAAATTGTATATATGTTGTTATTTATTTAAAAAAGGTAGTAAGTAGAATGCATTTTTTTTTTTCTTTATGGTACTAGGGATCAAACCCAGGGCCTACCATATACTAAGCATGCATTCTATCAGTGAACTACACCCCCAGCCCTTCATAAGCATTTTTAAAATGAAAGGCTAACCCATGGTAAAAAGGGTTACTTATAGGGAAAGACAGGGAGCATGACTGAGGGGACAGAGATAGAAGCTAAAGTTCTTTGAATGCAAATTGTTTTGTTGTTTTGACCTTGAAACCATGAAAATATTTTACATAATTACAAAGCAAAATTAAATTTAAAAAATCAGTTCAGAACTACTGAACACAAAATGAAACAAATGAAGCTAACTATGTATTGAGTGAGTGGATAGTCATATAAGAAGGAATAAATCACCCTGTAAAACTGGATGCCCTTGAGATATATCTATTGACAAAGGAAACTGCCCAAAAAAAAAAATCTAAACTGTGTTTAGTAATCTTATTGATATTAGTAGTATTTTGTTGTTATCTGAGAGTAGTGTGTATATATTGTGGGATAAAACAAAGGAGTGATCATTTTAGTGTCTGAAAACTGGGATATTTGGTTTTCTAGTACTGCATTTTTATCTAGAACTACTGAGAGTATAATTTGTATATATTGTGAGACAAAGAAAATGAAAAACTATCTGTTCTTATAATTCTATCATCCTACATGTCTGAAAACTAATTCTAGTCATAGGAAAAAGGAAATACAGATGTAAGACAAAAGGTTAAGCGAAATCCCTGTGGTCTTGATCTCGAAGTGGAAGTATCAGTATGAACTCATATTGTATTTCATCTTGAAACATTTTTATTTCATATTTCTGTCCACTAAAAATACCTAGAAACAATGACCAAAATAGTAGCAACCATTATATCCAGATTGTGGTTTCTAAATACCATTTTCTAAGGAACTCAAGTTCCTTAGAGAAATGATTAATTCTAAATTCTGAGGCCAGATGTGTACAGGTGAGCAGGAAATACCTTATCATATCCTTGGCCAAAGATGGGAATACTAAAGCATCAATATGAATAACAACTAAAAGTTATATTCTTAATAATACAAAAATAGTAATCCATAGAGACGAATATGGAATTAATTTATTATTTTGAAAATTAGTAAATAAAGAGAAAGAGTTGTGTGTTTATCCCTGTTCTTCTGTACAAATTGTACCTCTAGCTAACCAGTCGACAGGGTAAGCTTTCTCCTAACAGAATCTTTCCAGCCATTGAATGAATAAAGAATAATAAAATTAGATTTTTTTCCTAATCCTTAATAAATAGTGGATCTAGGTAATGATCATCAATAGCTACTAAAATCACAGAATAAGGGTCAACCAATATCAGTTATAAAATATATTTTAAAAATATCAACCCTGCATCTGATGAAACTTATGGATCTACCTATCAATTAACAAAACTCAGGAGACAGAGAACATGCTAAATAACAGGGGAGGCAACCAGCAAAATTGAGACTTTGAGAAACTGCAGAACTAACATTCCAACAAAAAATTGCAATGGAATAGGAAGAGGAAGAACACACAGATGAGACTTAAGACTGATCAATCAACTGAAATAAATGGACCGTATTCTAATTTTGATCTAAAAGTCTCTTGATTGGAGATAAGTATGCTCTTATGCTATTCTACTTTTATTTATTTGAAATTTTCTATACTGAAATAATAAATAATAACAAAAACAACTCCTATAGAGCACTTATTTTATACAGAATACTCTTAAGCACTTTACATATTTAAACTATCCCTTGTTCAGGAGGTAAGTACTCATCTCTACTATTCAAATGAGAAAACCAAGACATAGTGGTAAAGGACCTTACTCAGGGTGACATGGCTAATAAATTATGGCATTAGGTTCAAAACCAGGCAGCCTTGACTCTAGAACTCATTTTCTACCTTATACACAACTACCTCTCATGATGACGGTAGTGTGGACTAGGGCAGTGATGATGATGAGACATGCACAGATTGAAGAGGGAAAATTGGTCAGATTTCATGCGGGATTGCTCATGAAGCTAATGGTCAAGGAAGGTTTCAAGATGTCTGTGAGGTTTTGGGCTCGCTGCATGGGACGGATGGTTATACTGTCCATTGCAATAGAAAAGTGAGAAACAATCAGGCTTGGAGGATGAAGGTGATTAGGTTTGGAGTACATCAAATTTGAGGTGCCTTTGGGATATCCAGGTGTTGTCAACCAGGTAGCTGGCAAAACAGGTGTTCTTACCTGTTTTCTCCCTTCCTCCTTCTTAGAACTAAATTCTTTTTCTTGGGATGGGGAGGAGGAGCTACTTTTCTAGCTTTGAAATGTAACTTAATATTCTATTCTTTTTTCAGAGGTGTTAGTGGCGGTATCGACTGCATATTTTGTAAGGCTGCTATTACTCCATTGTCTAAGGAACTGGAAAAAAAATCGGTCATTTAATCAACCATGCTTTGATTGCTTACTACGTTCCAGTCACTGTATTAGGTGCTTATGTAATTTATATCATTTATTCCTCTCTTACTCAGTTATAAAGATCTTATTCTTCTCACTATATAAATGAGGGGACAGAAGATCAAAAAGTATCTGTCAATTGCTCAAAGTTGCAGACCTGTGAAATAGCAGTCGGCATTCTCAGTCTGTGTTCTGCCAGAACCCTTAGGTCTCTGGGTGATGACCTGAGTAGTCATGGTCGTGGTATTTCACTGCAGACTATCACTGTGAGAAAGCTTTTTTGTTGCATTTTTCATCCAACCTTTTGTTATAGCATGGGAACAACTTGGTTATGTGCTAGTGTGTCTTTAACACTCCCTAATGCTTGCTAATCTGTTTTTATTTTTATTTAGTTTTTTGGTACCGGGGACTGCATCCAGAGGCATTCTACCTCTGAGCTATACCCCCAGCCCTTTTTGTTTTTTATTTTGAAACAGGGTCTGACTAAATTGCTGAGGGTCTCGCTTAACTTGCTGAGGCTGGGCTCAAACCTATGACCTTCCATTTCACCTCCCAAGTACTAGGATTACAGGCATAGGCATGCACTAGCATGCCTCGATAATCTCTGATTTTATCCAAGGGGTTGCCTCAGGTTTAGTCTTGAGCAAATAACAGTATGTAGCAGGAATTTAATCATTATCTTATTTTCATTGTGTATGTTTTTGGGGGATACCTTCTTTTTATAAGTGATATTAGTGTTTCCATGTATACAGCAATATAGAATTTTATTTCAAAATAAATTTAAGGAAAGAAATAAATTGAGTAAAAAACTATTACATGCATAGAAAGAACGGTGGTTCTGAGAAATGAAAAAAACAAAACAAAACAAACCACTAGCTGAGGCTGGGCTCCAATGGCTGACCTCTGGAAAAGTGTTCTTTGGGTATCTTTTCCTCTCATTACCGGCTTTCATATTGGCCTCCCTTGCCTAACAGTAATTGAATGTCTTGACCAAGATATGATCTGTTGTCATTTTACTAAGAAACTCCTAGTCTCTGTTTACTGGTGACTAAAGTGCTCCAGTGAGCTTGTAGCAGACCCCAAAGGCTACAGGCCAGATGTTATCTTTATTCCCTATTGATCAGACTAGCATACAGGAGGGGACCCACAGCATTTGGCTGTCCATGGTTTCAGGAAAGGGAAAGGAGCAGCAGGGCTTGGTGGTGCAGTCCTGTAATTCTAGCACTTGGGAAGAGGAAACAGGAGGATCACAGGTTTGAGGGTAGCATGCAGTAAAACACCCCTGGGTTCAATCACAAGTACAAAAGAGAGGGAGGGAGAGAGGGAGACAGGGAGACAGGGAGACAGAGAGACAGAACATAACAAAAAGTAAGCCATGGCAGTTAACACCTAAGACTGGGTTATTTCGAAGATCTTAGAATATCCAGATGGGTATTTATTAATTTGTGGTACTGGGGATTGAACCCAAGGGCATTCTACCTCTGAGCAACATCCCCAGCACTATTTTTATTTTATTTTATTATTTTATTTTTTATTTTTATTTTTTTTTTGCGGTACTGGGGATGGAACCCAGGGACATTCTACTTCTGAGCTACATCCCCCAGCACTATTTTTTATTTGAAACAGGGTCTCACTAAGTTGCAGAATGCCTCTCTAGGTAGCTGAGTCTGGCTGCAAACTTGCAATCCTCCTGTTTCAGCCTCCCAAGTACTGGGATTACAAGTGTGTGCCACCACACCCGGCTTATTTTATTTTTTTTGAAACAGGGTCTCACTAAGTTGCCAAAGGCCTTGCTGAGTGGCTGAGGTTGAGGCTGGCCACAAACCTGCAATCCTTTTGTCTTAGGATTATAGATATGAGCCACCCACCCAGCTTTAAAAAAAAAAAAAAAAAAACCCAAAACCAAAAAACTAATAGGCTTTCTAGTATTAAAGTTATATTGACTAATTTACATCCATTCTTGTTCCCTAAAACTCCAATCCCCCAGTTTTTTATGATGATACCATGTTTACACATTTTATTTCCTCATCATCCTTACCTTCCCGGGACAGAAGCTATATTCATTATATTTGTGAGAAATGGTTGTAGATGGACTGCTTTTAAAAAACATTTTTATGAGTTTTTCTAAACATAGACGAAGGCGATAAAAATCCCCCACACTGCATGTATTTTAAAAGGCATCATTGTCATATGAAAGAATTTTGCCTGTGTGTCCCCAAAGGAACTGAAAAGTACATTATAATCGCTGTAATCCTGCTGGGTAGAGACAGTATCTTCTTTTTATTCTTTGTTATAGCAGATACTATCTGTTCAGCATATTACTAAGAAATCTGTAAGATAATATATCTGTATTCTTCTCATTCCTGTAAGCACTGCAAGCCAGTACTTTTTCACCCTTGGCCCTAACAGCATCCAAAGCCTGCACAAAAGTAGGCTTAGGTTTTGTAATTTTCATTCATTCTTCAAGTGAAGGTCATAAATATTGCTGTTTATATGTAAATATTTGTATATATGTCTTCCTAAATCCACAAGGTCAAAGAAAAGACAGATTCCAGTCTTCCTAGGTGGGGCACCCTCAGCATCCCGAACACTTTAGCTATCACAGCCTCCCAGACCCTGGCTTTATCATAGACTGGACACAGGCAAAGGCCTGAATTTGTGCACCTCGGACATGCAAAAGATTCCTACTCTGAAGAGGGAAACTCATCTTGTTCTGCACCCGCAGGGTAGGGTTTGGAGGACGCAGTGGGTGCTCAAGGGGGGTAGGTGTACGTTGAGAGCGTCTCCCTTCTTCTTGGCTGCAGCAGGAGCCCTTCGGGGCCCCTCAGCCCCCAGGCTCCTGGCCCTGCCCAGACCATTGTCCGCACACCTCGTCCCTCCAGCTTCCGGGCCGCGGGCGAGATGATTTGCTGCGGATGACATCAGCTCTGGGCCAACGGCTGCAAGAGCGCGAGGATGTGCCGGGTGGTCCCTGCCTCCTCCTCTTCCTCCTCCTCCTCCCGGGCTCCTGGCCTAGTCTCCATATAAAAGCGGCGCCTCCCCGCCCTCCCTTACTCCCTGCGTACTCTCCGCCGCCTGGAAGAGGGCGGAGGGGGAGGCGGCGCGCGGCGCCGGGAGGAGGGGGGACGCAGGGGGCGGAGCGGAGACAGCACCTTCGGAGATAATCCTTTCTCCTGCCGCAGAGCAGAGGAGCGGCCGGAGAGGAACACTTCGCCGAGGCTTTGCGGGCCGGCAGGATGGCGACCGTGGTGGTGGAAGCCACCGAGCCCGAGCCATCCGGCAGCATCGCCAACCCGGCGGCGTCCACTTCGCCCAGCCTGTCGCACCGCTTCCTCGACAGCAAGTTCTACTTGCTGGTGGTGGTCGGCGAGACTGTGACCGAAGAGCACCTGCGGCGTGCTATTGGCAACATCGAGCTCGGTAAGCAGCCCCGCGCCCCCAGGGACGCGCACCCGGAGACGCGCAAACGCGACCCCACCCAGGGCGCGACCACCGCCCCGCTCCTGCGGCGCGCCCCGCACCCAGGCCCTCTGCCCACCTCCCGCACTCGATCTGGACCCTTCTGGGCTAATTTCGGAGAATAATCAGAATTAGCAGATTTGAGACCCAGAGAAAGTCTCTAATAACCTTGAGGGTTCGGTCACCAGACTGGGTCCGCAGCCTCTGCCGACTTGGCCACCGCCTCTCTGGCTAAGTGAAATGCAGGTGTCAGAGGAGCAGAGGCCCTAATAAAGCCACAACCGCAGGAGGCTAGGGCGGGGGGAGCCTATGCAACCACTCCTTCCAGCACCCTTCTTCGCCTTAGCAAAAAAGGCTGGGACCCCCCCCCCCCCACTACCCCTACCCCCTTGCCCGTAGACCCTGGCTTGAAACGCCATGTGCCGGGGCCGGCGTGGGAATCATCCTCACCACCGCCAGCGCAGCCCCCGAGAAATGGCCTTTTCTGGCGTAAAACTTCCCGATCCTTTCTTTCCTCGGAATGACTAGGCTAGTCCTAGGGCCACGCCCGCCCCCCCCCCCCCCCCCGGGACTCGAGGATGGAGAACCGCCTGCGCAGGTTTCCCAGACGCAGCCTGCCTCGCTGTCGCCCCTGGGGTCTTGGTTGCAGCTTTCAGAAAGGACAATGGGACCCCAACTTGTGGGGTGGGGCTTCTTTGAAAAGTCTCGGTCTCGGCCGTGATAGCTTGAATGGGGAGGGGGACGGCGGCGGGTAGGGCCAGCCCCTCGCCCGCTGTGTGCACCGGGGGCGCGCTCCGCAGATGCAGAATAGCGGTTCTCGGGGATCTCTGGGCGGGGCTGGGAGGGTCCCGGCGGGCGCAGCCTCCGGCGTGCGGACTAACCCGCCCTTCGGCCCCACCCCGGTTGCCGCAGTGCCCTCGCCCGCCGCACCTGCCCCCCGCACTGCGGCGCCCCCAGCAGGCTCGGCTGGCGGGAGGTGCGCCCTGCGGGAGCCTGGGGCTGGCCGGCTGCGCGCCCCACCTCTCCCTCTGCCCGGCTTTGTTGCGCTGCGACCCCCCGAGTGGCAGCTCTATTTTCTGACTGTTCCTCTATCCACGGCGATCCGGCTCTCCCCTCCCGCCTGACAGAGGTCGCCGGGTCACTCCGCAGCCCCAGCCCGGCTCTATTCTCTCGGGGTGGTGCTGAAGCGTTTCTGTCCAGAGACACCGGCTGGTGGGCGTGGTGCAGTCCGCACTGCGGTCTCTACGGCAGCCCGAGGCGGACAAAGGGCGTTCACGCAGCCCTCCTTCCCTGCTCCCCTTTCCCCAATAAAAGATGGATGAAAAACCTTGTTTTAGATGAAAACATGAAGGGATGTCATCTGTCTCTGCATTTGGAAATGGCCACTTGTCCCCAGAACAAAAGGCTGCAGGGTGGGGGCTGGAGTTGCAGACCTGGTTCTTTTGTTTAACTTTAAAGCACTGATTTTCCCTTTCAGCTTAAAAAAAAAATGTGAACAGAAAATAATCGTGATATTTCTCTCGAAAAAAATTAAAAAATAAGAAAGATTTCAAAAGTGAATGACTTCATTTGAGCATCTCAACAACCATTTGCAAACTACAGGCCTTTGATCTGATTTGTTCTAATTTTGTTTATTTGCAGTTTTCTCCTTGAAAATTTTCACAGTACCCACTTTGGGCGTGGCTATTGTGAGAATCAATGACTCTGGATTTTTTAACTTGTCAGTATCATTGCCGAGAGGTAATAACATATGGAGACGTGCTTTTCGATTTACGAAATTTTCATAAGCACCCAACGTGGTGCCAGGAGAGGGATCACCCTTATTTTACAAATAGAGGCCCCGAGAGGCAGGAAGGGTAAGGGTACTGGCTCAAGGTCACACCACACATCACTGACTGGGAGGCCCCGCACTGCAGCGTCACGCCTTTTCTGACCCTGTCATGTTAAGTGTAGGGCAGAGCGAGCCTTCCATCCAGCAGTTTCCAGAGCTGGCCTTGGTAGAGTCATCCACTTGTGGGCAGCGCCCCATGCAGGGAGACGGTTCAGCAGTCGCCTTTCCCCACCATAATTATCTTCTTGCTTTGTTACTCAGCTGATCATCCTTTCAGTTTACCATTCCTCAGGGGGTTTATTCAACCAGCTTCTGTTGGAAGAGAAAATACATACAGCCAAGTACTGCTCTCTATCTTAAACTACTAGCACTTAGTGATAAAATTCAGATTTGTCTTCCTGGAAAAAAAAAAATTCAACCCTATTTGAGTATTATATAGAGAGGAAAGGGCACAGATCACAAGTGAGCCCAATGAATTTTCACAAAGTGAACCCACCTGTGTTATCCAGATAAGAAACAGACATTCCTGGAATCCCAGAAGCCCCCTTCCCCCGTGTTCCCTTTGCAATCACCATGCCTTCCTGGCTTTTAATTCCTTAATTTGGTCAGGTTTTTGCATGGAATTCTGAAATGGCTCTATCGATCCCATTAAGAACCAGCCAAGTGAGTGAGCAGAGCCATTTCCTCGTGTGCAGTGACAGATGCTGCTGTTCCCCTGGAGATTGTTCTCCTGGGTCCTGGGGTTCTTCAAGCTGCAGAGCCTTCAGTGCTAAGTGGAAATACCACTTTCCCAGCGTTTCTGTCGTAGGTGACTTAGCAACAGGGCAGGCAGGGTCTGTTTCCCTGTGCATGACAGGATGCTGCTTCAACCTCCAGGTCCCAGCTGGGCCTCCTCCAGAGGTCACTCTGATGCCACTGCTGTTGTTGCTGGTGCCTGCAGGCCGTGTGTGTGAAGCAAGATGGAGCCGCTCCAGGGGGCTCAGCTCTGATTGTGTGCTGCTGTGTGGAAGCTGGCAAAGCAGCTTCCTCATCTGTGATTCGTTCTTCTTATTACCCTTCTTGTCTTAACTGAGGCTCTCTGTGGGGTCGGAGTCCTGAGTGACTTAGATTTTTGCCATCTGAGTGCTCTCTGGGAGGCCTAGGAAATAATTTCTAACTGTGCAGAGATGGTGATACTGCAGTAAACCAACAGGCCTGAAATATTCCAATGTGGATGCTCAGTATAGGCTTCTTAAAACCCAAGAAGAGAGATAGGTCACTCTTGTTTTCTCAGCTATATTAAAAAAGCTCAGTGTCAAGCTTGGTCATTTCTTCTCCAGTGTTTGAAACTGGTCTAGCTTTGCTTATTTGGTTATGATGGATTTTATTTCAAACCATTATGGCTACTACCAATTACTATTCCTTAGCAATTTATTTGCTCCCTTCTCTGATTCACACCCAACATGGATTTGGCTATTTGTCTTTTTTTTTTTTTTTTAAGCAGAGCACCCTCTTCTCTGGTTTATTTTGCTACCTAAACTCCATCCATCCATGCATCCATTCCTCCAAAACTAAATTCTAGAGCCTAGTGAAATGAGTTTTCATGGTATCCTTTTACTAGAAACTAAAACATATAAGGAATACTAAGTGTCTTTGATATTTTCAATTACAGTTAGAGTGTAACTTCTCCTCAGGAATCAACAAGATTTGGGCCTGAGAAGATTGATGAGTGTAACATCTACTGCCCTGGATTGTTAGATGTAAATTTAGCTGGTTACATTGTAATGTTCTGATGTCACATCATTGAATGTGTTCCTTCAGTCTAAAATGGTGAGAGAATTATGAGATTTGGGTTTAATTTTAATTTTCTTCTAGAAGGAAAAAGCCCAAACCATATGTAGTAGGGGTTAAACGAAATGTGAGAAAGTGTTAAACTTACTGTATTTGTCTTTGTGCTTTTCAGAGTGAGAAGGCAGATGGATTTCTGCTTGCACTGCTCACTTGGTATTATCTACCAAGGGCTCTGTGATCCATGCTGAAACACGAGCCAGTCCCCAAACTTAAGGTCATTAAATTGATGATTCATTGTTAATCTTCTTGAAGGGCTTATTTTTTAAAAATAACTCCTAACTTTTATACCAAATAAGTAAATGATTATAAATAACATCTTGTTTTCTTCTATTGTAAGGTGTTATCTATGACCTGAATTATTTATCATCAATGCTTTGAATCTATGAGCTCTGTATGTAAGATATTGTACGTATTACATGTAACACCATATGCTAGGAATTTCAAGTTGTTGGTTTAAGAAAAAAAAGGAAAAAAGCAAATTAAAGAAATAAAATAAAAATTTTTTCCCCCAAAGTAAAGTCTTAGGGCAGAGAGAGAAAAAAAAGTGAAGCCTTCCTTAATATCTCCTTTTTGTTTCTTGAGTTTTTTAGGAGTGTGTGTGTGTACGCACATATATATGTATATATCATATACACTTTATTTGTGTTTATATGTATATAAGCTTTTAAAGGGGAGGTGCTTTTATTTTTTTGTTTGTTCCATTAAACAATCCTGCAAAATGCTTGTTAATTGAGGTAAACCTGGCACAGTCCTATCCTGTAGACTGTGTATCGTCTTCCCTTTTCCCCTGCACTTATTATGTGATGACCCCCCCTTTCTTTTCTCCTTTTTCCATCTTTAAATGTCATGTGCATGCTTGTTTCTCTCTGTGCACTGCTACCATTTGGGTTCAAAGAACTAAGAAGAAAAGACCCTCGTTGCACCCTGGTCACCAAGGACAGACCCAATGATAGTGCTCACTGTCCAGGGATGTGTAGAAAGGAGTGTTCTTAGGAAAGGCAGATGCCCCTTTGGGCCCAGACTTTTAAAAGTAGAGATTCATTGCCCCCAACTGCTAGAGTTGTTAGCCATTGTTACCCACCTAGGTAAGTGGAAGGGCGCAGTCATCCTAGGTTGCTGGAGAAGCATGTTCTGGGAAAAGAGCTTGCCTTGGGGCATGTTGGGAAGATGATCAGAAAAAGGGCCAGGAGTTTGTCATGGCTGCTCTCTTCCCATCCTAGACCAGGATGAACTGCTTCTGGAAGTCTTCAGAATCTCTTTACCAACACCCAGGATCTGGGTTGTGGGAAGGGAGAAAATGGGAAGGGCCAAGAAATATACCTTCTGCCCTGTGAACTTCAGTGGTTCCACTGTTGGCTCCCTATTAGGCAGAAGGGGAGATACAGAAACCTATTAAATGCAAATGAATCTTCAGTGAGAAATACTCTCCTTCCACTAGTGTTACCCAGCAGTACCAAGGTACAAAGTAATTACCAAGTATTTTACTTCTAAAATTGGTATAGATAGTGGCCTGGTTCCAAAATTTTCCTTTCCAACTAAAATAACTAGTAAATCCATTGTACTCTTTATTTTATAAGTGGTAGTAGTGATTGTGCATTGTTAGGAAATAATTTGGCTGGAAATTGCTCTCCTAGAAAGAGAACTATAAATTTTTAGTTTCGTTTAGAATGTAAACATGAGAAAGAGGGGCTGGATGGTAGTTCAGTGTTAGAGCACTTGCCTAACATGCACGAGGCCCTGGGTTCAATCCCTACCACAGGAAAAAAAAAAAAGAGAGAGAAATATTATTTTTGTCAGTTTCTTACTAGTGTAATTTAAAAGTTACTAAATAGATTTGTTAATGCTTAGCACTTTTCCATTGCTAGATTATAAATACATAATGTATATAAAAATAAGTATAAAGCAAGCATTTAATTGTGTGTGTCATGACAAGTTAATTGAAGCCAAGGAGAAAATGACAAGCAACAATGTCAGTGCAAGTGTGCATATAACCCTGGTGAAGTCATTCAGATAATGTAGCAATTCAGATAGTACTTAGAACAAAGATGGAAAAAAAATTGTATGAATTCAATTTAAATACATATGTCTCATTATTAACTTATTGACCCAGCTTGACAAGCCAGAAGACAAAGTGGAGGGCCAACCTGCACCCCAGAATTCAGTCAGCAATACCAATTAAGCACCTCAGACAGGGACTCAATGATTTTTCACACCAGGCTAGTATATAGTGTATATGTTGAAGTAAAATATTCTAATGAATTCAGACCTCTCAACCTGTCAAGCTCTCAGGAAACAAAAAGAACCAATTTATCATTTCTGCACTAAAAAGATCCGCAAAATCTCAACATGGCTTTCTTGTTAAAATTTAAATACTCCATTAGCACAAATGCAAACTGAGGCCATTAATGTTTCCAGGGAGACTCATAAAATTCTCCCTTATAATTTAGCCTCTCTTTAGGAATGTTAACTCTTCCATATCTGAATTCTTCTCATTGATCATATGAGAAATTTCTGCCTGTAATGAACATACATCTATTTGAAATTATTCCTTATGGTTGAAAAGGTATTTAGTGTATAACCTGAAGATATTTTAAATGTGCAGCGAAGATTTTCCAGAGTCTCTCTCTCCCTTTTTTTTTTTTTTTTTGTAAATTACATATATACATATGGTCTACCTTGATTCTTTGTATATATGACAAGAAGATGGAATAAACCATAAATGGGGATAACTCTAGATATGCATTAAGGATTTAGAGATGTGTTCACACATTGGTATTTTAACCTCCAAGTCTGTATGCACAACAAATGACCAACAAAAGGGATTAAATGACTAGCTATTTATTTAGAGATACTTCTGCAGTGTTATTCCAGAGGTTCAAGCCCCTGCCCTTAGGAGATAGTCAATAAATGTTTGCTCTTTTAGAGATATGTTCCTGGCAATTGAGGATTCTCTATACCAAGGGTACTGTCACAGATACTACATATTGCCTCCACCATGAGCAACCTATTTGGAAAAATATAAACACACAAACGCCCTCCCTCCCGAGTTCTGGGGTCCTCCCTAGTTCTCTCTTATCCAGTACCCTGGGTGTTCCCCTGAGCCATCCCCTTTGGGGTGAGGAGATGGAAGGGGGAAGGAAGAGACAGGGAGGGCAGAGCAGGAGCACAGGAAACCACCATCATTCTGCTTCTGGATCTTGTGTTCCTCTCACCCCTGATGTCCCTTTCAGCCCAGTGAAAGGAAGTTCATGGCCCCCAACTTCATCAACATTTTATCAAGTATAAAAAGTTGCCACATTTCTTTGCTTCTGGATAAGAGAATCCATTACAACCAACAATTGTGAATGCGCCTGCCAAGCTGGTCAGGGAAAAAGAAATGTCTTGAGATCCAGCCTGCTTATCAAAGGTCACACAAATGTAGCTTGATATCTGAGGGTCAAGAAACCAAGGTCAAAGATAGGGTGGATACAGGAGAGAAATCACACATATACACTATAAGACATCATTTGAAAGACAAAGGCCTGGGCTTCAGTGGCAGCCCCCCCTCTGTCTCCCCCACCTGCCCTCTATACTTTCTTGCCACCTACAAGTAGATCATGAGAAAACTAGAAATGGTCTGGTGGTCTCTCAGCTGCCAGGCGTCTTCCTGCCCTTTCTTTTCCCTTCCTGGAGGAGAACCTGTCATTTTCCCAATAGCTGTTTTCTTTGACTGTTCTAGCAAAGCTGCTTTTACATTTAATGAGGGCAAAAGTTCAGTCCCCACTGCTGGTTTTCCCTCCCTTGTGGTCTGGTGGAGATCTCCCGGCCTTCCCAGTGTGTGGCTGCTCACTGCTAGTCATTAAGCTCTCCAGAAAAGGACTTTCCACATCCTCCTATAAAGCGGGAGAAATGTAGCCTCGAGGTTTTCTAAACCGCTCTGAAATGACTAACTGGACGTCTGTCAACTCTTCTTTTCTCTGTAGGGATCCGATCCTGGGACACAAACCTGATTGAATGCAACTTGGACCAAGAACTCAAACTTTTTGTGTCTCGACACTCCGCGAGATTCTCTCCCGAAGTACCAGGTGAGGCTTGTGTTCAGTATTAGCCTAGAATCTAAAAAGACAAGGGACAGGGCATCGGCTGGCAAGCTTTGCATGGGCTTTTGGATTTGTATTTAGGAAAAAGTTGTCCTCTTATTGCTAAGATTCTTTCTATTTGTTATTTTCAAGTAACTTAGCCAACAGCCACAGTTTAAGAATGTCAATTCCAAGTTGTAGCTGTATGCATTATCTATTTTGTGGATTCTTAGCAGTTTTAAGTTCTAGGGTAATTTTTTTTTTCTATCTCTGTACTCTAAGCTCAAGGGATTGGAAACTATTTAAATGTTAATTTCACTCAAATGAAGTTATGAATACAAATTGAATGCCCACAGAATTCACAACTTCCTCCTTTCAAAAAAAAAGGGAGCCATTTACTACATTTCAAAATGGAATGTACATCATGTTTTCATCATTTTCTTATCAGCCCCCCCCCCCCCCCCCCGCATTATCACTTACCTTTCTTTTTGTCGGGGAAAGAGTCTGATATTCCAAACTGCTGTTAAAATAGCCTTTCTTATGGAGATGAGAAAGAATACAGAGTAATTAAAGGTAAGGACACAAAACACTTGGCATGGGAAGGTGTTTCCTCTTCCTGTGGATGTGCCCTGTCCTCTCTCTCTCTGGCACTGCTGATATACATGCTGACCCATCTCTTCTTCCCCTTTTGAACTGTGACTCCTATTTCTCCTAGTTGGTCACATTTGGGGATTACGAGATAGAGTTTCTGGCCCATAAACACTCCAAACCCAGGATGTGTTTTCCAAAAACTTCACCTTTGAAACACAATTGAATTGTGTTTTATTTCTTGATGATCACTTGAATTTCATGTAAAATAAAGAAAACTTTTTTTTTTCTCCATGATTTTGTTTTAGGATTACTAATTTTATTGGCATTGATATAATACCAGGGAAGGAGGTTCAGCCTTTTGGAATGATTGGATCAGATTCCATTATAATGTGTATATTGAGATTTAAAATCACTTTTCTGGAATGTCAGTCCCTTCATGAATCATACTTGGCTGCAGTAATATGCCCATAGGACTGTTCTGGTTCTTCTTTTTGAGTTTGATGGTAGAATAAAATCCCATACATTCCAGTTGTCCAAATAAGTTGCAGCTTTCAAACATGGAATTGAGTGAATATTTTAAGAAAAACTCAGCAAAAGGCTTTTATTTAAAGTCAGACTTGTTCAAAGCTCCATGAAAAATCATCTCTTAAGTAACTTTGTATGGGGCAGGGGAATAAAAGAAAAGAATGATCCAGAGACTATCAGACAGCACATGATGTGCTAAAGGAAAGGTACAGTATAATGTTTTTTCTCTTGTTGTTATTGTGTTGTATTTTTATGTCTTGTAAAATCTTTGTAACTTTTCAAACCATCTCACAAAAAATAAGAGACAAGCCCTTTGCTAACAAGTATGTTTATTTCAACTTAAGCCAATCTTTTATCCTTTCTCCATAGGTGGTTTTGGCTTTCTTACTATGACTGTTTGTAGGACTACTTTTTTTTTTCTTTTGGTAAACATACCATGTGGTTTTCATTGTGTTCATTACTATTTGGATTGGCCTTATAGAATGGCAGCTATGAATTGCAAAATGAAAGGTTGCAAGAATTGCTGAAAATTTAACTATTTTTAGACCAAAGACCTGGCTAGTATTACTCTCGTGGACTAGAAGGATCAAGTCCCAACAATCACTTTTGCTTAAAATACCCTATTCTTAACTCCTTTCCCCTGTAAGACTTGGCCACCTACCTAGTTGTATCAGTGCTGTGCTTGAGGCAGTGTTTGGAGACTGGCCTTTGGATGCATACACATCCTTGCCATTCTTACCAGCAGCGGAAAAGACTGATATTATTTATGACTTTCCCTCTCAAGCCTGCACACAGGTCCAGCCCCCTCTGGGAGCTAAATATCTTGAATGGAACCATCTATAGTGGTACCCTTATGTGGGAAGCATGAAGGTTTCTAAACAAAACTCTACTACAGGTTGAATATTCCTTATTCAAAGTGCTGGAAGCCAGGAGGGTTTCAGATTTTGGAGTTTTTATATTTTAGAATATTTGTATAGCCTTGACCAGTTGAATGTCCCTAATCTATAATCTGAAATACTCCCAAATCTATGGATGTTCAACCTGCAGACAAGAAAAGTACGTGTCAGATTCAGTTTCAGGTAAGTGTGTTGTAGAATGAAGAGATGTTAGAGGGTAAGAACACAAAATTGGGGTGTGTGGAGAACACAGAATGATCCTCAGACTGGGCCTGGGGAAACCTCTAGCTTTTCCTAACAAACTGGAGAACTTGGAAATGTGTTTGTAGGTGGGTCCAAGTCTAGTGTCCTCTTTCCCACTCACTTGAAATTCTGTAAAAGGGAACTCATGAGCCGGGCGTGGTGGCGCACGCTTGTAATCCCAGCATTCGGGAGGCTGAGACCGGAGGATCCGGGTTCGCGGCCAGCCTCAGCTACTTAGTGAGGCCCTCCGCAACTTAGTGAGACTTGGTTTCAAAATAAAGAATAAAAAAAAATAGGGCTGGGAGTATAGCTCGGAGGTAGAATGCCCCTGAGTTCAATCCCCAGTACCGCAAAAAAAAAAATAAATAAATAAAAAAAATAAATAAATAAAAGGGAACTCATGTACCTCAAGTCCCCTAAAGTAGAATTAGCTGAGCCTCTACAGTCAGAGTTTTAAGAATCTAAAGTTCACTTAGAGGCAAGGAACAAGATGAATGATGGATCCCTTACAAAAAATAAATACAGCCATTTATTCAGACAGTTTAAAAATATTTAAATGGCACCTACAATCTCTCAGGTGCTATGGGGAGTGAGATTGGTGAGGACACAGCCATTGCCTATGTTACGTCTATATTCTTATGAAAGGAGGAGGCATTTAACAATCAGAGATCAGCTTAAAATCCAGTGCTCTACTCAAACCCAGGCTTCAAACAGGTTTTTCTCCTCTCCCTCCCTCCATTGCTCTTTGGTTTTGAGAATTTTTTCAGGTTAGTAGAGTTACAGTAAAATACTCATCTCCTTCCCTGGCACAGTTGATTAGGGCTCAAGTTATTATTATATCTGTTTTACATTCACATTGGTTATTATACATTCTGTTTTTGTTTTTGTGGTACTGGAGATTGAACCCATGGACATTCTACCTCTGAGCCACACCCACAGCCCTTTTTATTTTTTTGTTTTGAAACAGGGTCTCACGAGGTTGCTGAGAGTCTCACTAAATTGCTAAGGTCTTGAACCTGTGATTCTTTTGTTTCAGCCTCCCAAGTACTGGGATTACAGGTGTGCGCTGCCACACCTGGCTCTTTCTGTTCTTTTTAAGAATTAGAGATCACTTATAGGAGACTGGTGATCATCTCAAATTATAGCTAACCCTGCAATGGCACATCTAGGTCTGCTCCTTTCTACTGGTTTATCCCTTGCACAGGGTTTTGAGATTCAGCTAGGCTACTTCTTCAGGATTTGGGGTTTCATTCAAGACCACTCTAAACATTTGAGTCATCTTGGACAAATAATCTTTAGGCAGGAACCCAGACTACCAGGGCTTTCCCTGCACAAGGCAGGGGTTGCATTGTATGAATGGGAAGGTGGAGGGTCCCTGTTCCCCAGAATGTTAGTCCAGGGATCTTTCCGCACTGTCCAGCTCCGGACAGTCTTGGAGCAGTCAGTCGAGGCCTGTCCGTCTTCCTGTCTGGAACCTGCTGAGGCTCTAACTAGCCTGCGGTGTGTCCAGGTAGCTCCCATTTGCCTTGCTGCCTGCCCAGCCTTCTCCGCCACACTAGAGCTGGCCTAGTAGGCAAGCACAGTTGTCTTGAGAGGTGCTCTTTTAAGAAGTTTCTCCAGTTTTTAGCAGTTGCATTTTTTCCCTAAATAGAGCGACAGTCCATTTATTTATATTTAAGATTTCAAATACATTTTTTCTTTTCTTTTCTTTTTTTTTTTTGGTGCTAGGGATTGAACCCAGGGGAATTCTACCTCTGAGCTACACACACAGCCCTATCTTATTTTTTTTATTTGAAAACAAAGTCTTACTAGGTTGCTGAGAGCCTTGCTACATTTCAGAGACTGTCCTTGAACCTGTGATCCTCCTGTCTCAGCACCCCCAAGTACTGGGATTATAGGTGTGCACCACCATACCCGGCCTCAAATACTTTTTATTAAAAGTTTTTATTTATGTATTATAGAATTTTTGTACGTTTGTCATGCTAGATGAGAACTATGTTTTGAAGTCTTACCACAAGAGTAAGACTTACCATGGGAAGCATAGGTTTACCATACCAGGTAGAATTTCATTCATTTTCCATTCTTATTTCTACTCTCCCAAATTTAACGTTAGATGTAGTTTCATGTAGCATTGGAGGAAGATATTTCCTGGGGGTTATAGGAAGTGTCCCATAGATATCTGTGTCCCATAGATACCAGGTAGAATTTCATTCATTTTCCATTCTTATTTCTACTCTCCCAAATTTAACGTTAGATGTAGTTTCATGTAGCATTGGAGGAAGATATTTCCTGGGGGTTATAGGAAGTGTCCCATAGATATCTGTGATAGGCACCATTTCAAAGCAACAGACAAATAAAAACTGTTCCTAGAATAAAGCATGTCACACTGAAAATCAGTTTCAATTTTCTTTTTTCCCTCACTCTGCCACTTTTTTCTGGATTATGTTATTAAAATGGTTAAAAGATTTTGATAACTTAATTCCTCACCAGGGGTAAAACATAACAATTAAGGGTACAAATTTTTT
>PVLC010027663.1:0-21677 GCA_004027655.1 Graphiurus murinus
CTGGGGATTGAACTCAGGGGCATTCTACCTCCGAGCTATACCCCCAGCCCTAGTTTTTATTCTTTATTTTGAAACCGAGTCTCACTAAGTTGCGGAGTGCCTCACTAGGTAGCTGAGGCTGGCTGCGAACCTGGATCCTCCAGTCTCACCTCCCGAATGCTGGGATTACAAGCGTGCACCACCATGCCCGGCTCTATTCTTTATTTTGAAACAGGGTCTCACTAAGTTGTGGAGTGCCTCACTAGGTAGCTGAGGCTGACCGCGAACCCGGATCCTCCGGTCTCAGCCTCCCGAATGCTGGGATTACAAAGCGTGCGCCACCACACCCAGCGAAACAGGTTCTCAATAAGTTGCTGAAGACCTTGCTAAATTGCAAGACTGGTATCGAACTTGCAATCCTCCTGTCTCAGCCTCACAAGGACTGGGGTTACAGGCTTGTGCCACCATACCTGGCTAGGATCATGCTTGTGAAAACATGCTAGGGTCGCGCTTTGAGACTGTGGATATGCTCCTTAACCTGGGTCTCACACGGAACACAGGAATGAGGACCCCCGAGCTTCCCTTGGGGCTGCTGCAGGGAACGCTCAGCACAGGCAGGCCCGGGAGGGAGGCGTCTCTGAGTACAGGCATGGTTCTTCTGGCTCACAGCTTGCAGCTTTTGCCCCCCCCAGTCACTAGAGGAGCTTCCCTCTGCACTAGCGCCACTTGCTGGCTGTCTCCACGTGCCTTGGACAGATCCTGGGCCCGTGGCTCCTTCAGAGGTCCCTCTGAGCCAACTTCCCTCTCTTGCATCTGTTGTGGGGCCTTCACAAGGCGGTCCTGTCTCAGGCAGTTTTGTTTTTTGGGGGGGCCAGGACCTGTTGTCCAGGCTGGCCTTGAACTTGGGATCCCCCTCAGCCTCTTGCATAGCTGGAGCACCACACCTGGCTCCCTCAAGTTCTGATGGGAACACAGTGAGCCACCAACAGTGCACAGCAGACGCCGCATCCCTGGGCGAGGGCGGGATGTCTGGATACTCCTGCCACAGCTGCTCAGCACCAAGACTTGCAGGGAGCTGGCAGACAGGCCTCGGGAGACACAGGTCAGGCTCTTCGCTGGCAAGCTTGGCACCCTCCTCCAAGGCCACAGGCAGTGGGGCACCAGGAGAGGTAGTCCGGTCCCAAGGCTTGGGATTTCCTGGGGCATGCACAGGAAGGCTGGCTGACCCACTTGAGTACCTTGGGTGGCTGGGAGCCAGCTGGTGAAGGAAGCCCCAGGAGACCTGGTTTCAGAGGCGGTCATGTCTGGGTAGAGACGTGGTCTACGGCCTATGAGTCTGTGTCCTCATGGGGCAAGAGATGACACGCTTGGCCTTAGGAGGCATGGGTGTGTGTGTGAAGGAGTCTCTAGGATAGCAGCCACCACAGACAGAGTGCACGCATCAGGAGGGACCAGTGAGGGGACATGGGGACTACGGTCGAGCCTGGGAGATGGGGAAAGGGTCCCGAGTGCTCAGTGCTCAGACAGAACGGAAGCTTCGGACAGTGCAAACCCTAGCTTTATTGGTCTGATTTGTTCACAGCTACACCTCTGCCTCGGAGTCAAGAGGCCTAAGGGCGAAGGAAGGGGGAGCCCGAGCCGTCCAGAGTCAAGATCCACAGGGCGCCTGCAGCCCAGCACTGCTCTCGCCCCGTGCCTGGGAGGGGATGTGGCGGCTCTTTGGAGGGGAGGGGGGCACAGGGTGAATACAGGGGATTTTCGTGTGGGGACCAGGGTCTGTTCTTCACAGCAGGAGGTAGAAGGGATCACATAAAGTTCTTTATTACAGACCTACAAAAAATGAGAGAATTATATATTACTCCCATTTGTTTGGCTTCTTGTTTCCTTCTTTTTCTTTTTACAAAACAGCAGCAGGAAAGAAAAATGCAGGAGGCAGATGAGCCGGGCTGGGTGTTCAGATGGGAAGGGGCAGGGAGACGGGACCAACTGTTGCTGCCTGTACAGTCACACAGCAGGCTCTTGGGCTCTCGAGCATCTCAGGAGAACCGCAACAGGGCCTAGAGGAGCAGACAAAGGGAGATGGGCGGGAAGACGATGTCCCCAGACTGGCAGCAGCACCACCACTCTGACGGCCACCCTGGCAGTCGGGAACGCGGTGGCTCCCACATTTGGAGGCCGGTCTCCATAGCACGGGCCACAGGGGCCAGACAAGGAGGGGCGGGCAGGGCCGGCGTGGAGGGGCGAGTGCTACTGGGTCCCCCCCCTGGGACCGGATCCCAGGTGGGCGTGGGCGGGCGGGCTCTTTCCTGTCAGCCAATCAGCTTCTTGAGGAAGGCCTCCAGCTGGTCCTCATCTTTGATGCCCACAAACTTGTCCACCACGTCCCCATTCTTGATGGCCAGCACAGTAGGCACAGCTGACACCTGGGTAGAGAGAACAAAGGAATCCGAGTCACTTCTCAACCACCTTCTCCACGCCTCTGCAGAGGCCGGGGGCTTGACCAGGTGACTGCCCAGAGGACAGTGGCTTCCCGTGGTGCAGGGACTGCAGGGTCTGGAGCCCGCTGGCCGGGGAAACTTCTTCCCTTGCGAGCTCCAGCAGTGCCCTTCCTCCCCAGCCACACGCCTGACTCACTGGCCCGGTGGTTTGGCTGGAATGACAGGAGATGGAAATAACCCTTGCAGCTGCAGGCCAGGGCCGGGCCGGGTGGAGCTGGGGTCGCCCCGCAGCACAGTCCCGATCGTGGCTTTGCTGCTCACTAGCTAGGTCATGCTGCCTCCGTAGGCTTCACAGCCCTCCTCCAGGAACTGGGGTGACAGTCTACCTGGAGGGTTTGTGACAGCGATGAAAGACTTATAGAGCTGAGTGGTCAGGGACTCTGGCTGACCTGCCCCGGCTCCTCCCTGCTGGGTGAACTCGGCCAGCCACTTCATCACTCCAGCTCTCAGCAGCAAGTGGAGGCGCTAAGGGCAGCTCTTGTGGCGTGCAGGAAGCTACGTGAAGCACTGCAGTCCAGGCCTCGGCACAGGGCCTGGCAGCAAGTGTAGGAGCCTGGCGCCATGCCTGGTACACAGCGGGCACTTAACGAACGGCAGCTACAGAGGGCGTGTCAGACGGGCCTGACCCAGGGCCCCGAGAGCCACGGTAGTGCACCGCAGTGAACGGTCGAGAGGGTTCCGAAATTCACAGGCTCCTACAGGCTGGCGCAGCCACGTAGGCCCTGAAGCTCATGCAGCGGCTGGAGGCAGATGGGAATGGCGACATTCCTGGTCTGTGAGGCACTGGCTCCGGCTCCCTTGGGGACCGGTATAGATTACATGGGACGCAGACGCAGCCAGGCCTGCCGGCATCCTTGTTCCCCGCTGCCTGGGCGCCCTGCCTGGCATTTGTGGGCATCTAGGAAAGCTACATAAACAGAACAAGATAAACACTGACTTTCCTTACACACAAGTTAACTACAAAGTAACAAGAGCGATTTACACAAACCCGCCAGGTCTTCACTATCTGAGTGCTGAGTCAGGGTTCCAAAACTACGCATGTATTAAACCCAAAAGAAAGCGCAGGCCACCCTGCCCAGCCTCACATCGCTCACTTGCTAACTTTATGTGGCACGCCCCGCACCCACTCACAATGGGCGCTCTGGGGACGAACACAGCAGACAGGGTGACGCAGTCCCTGGTCTTCTTAGTACCTGTGGCCCCAACAAGGACTGTCCGGGACGGATGTGGGTGGCAGCGGACACTTCTCAGATGGCATGTGCCAGCATCAAGCACTGGGCTGACTATGTGTGTCCCTGTTCATGGCCTCCTTTCCTTGTCACAGATTCTGCATGACCACTGGCATTAAGGGCCAAAGGCAGCTGGGCGTGGTGGCGCACGCTTGTAATTCCAGCATTTGGGAGGCTGAGACCGGAGGATCTGGGTTCGCGGCCAGCCTCAGCTACCTAGTGAGGCACTCTGCAACTTAGTGAGACCCTGTTTCAAAATAAAGAATATAAAATAGGGCTGGGAGTATAGCTCGGAGGTAGTATGCCCCTGAGTTCAATCCACAGTACTGAAAAAAAAAAAAAAAAAAGGGCCAGCACGTGGCTCACTGGGCTCAGCAAAGCATGCCCTGGGACGCACCAGCAGGAGACCTTCTGCGCCCTCTAGTGGCCTGTGAAGGGTGCGCCTCAAAGCGGACAACTCACTCAATCAAGGCACAAAACTCAAACACCAAAGTTGAAAGTGCTTTCAACTTTGCACTTGGTAGATATCACTGTGTCCTCTCTTGGCTCAGTTGTAGAGCACCTGCCTGGCATGTATGACACCCTGGGTTTGATCCCAAGTACTGAAAAAAAAAACAAAAACAAAAAACCCTAGCTTTTCCATTGGTCTCTAGGAAGGACTCGCTCATGGAGGCAGCTGGGAGGGCGCGCTCAGTTCTCCTGCGGCACTCCGGTGAAGTGACCTCACTTGTGCGGGCCCGTGCGTGCCGGTACATGTGTGGACCACGCTGGTGCCGGTGTGCGGCAGACAGGATGTGAGTACTTTCATGATACTCAAGATGGAGTCACTACTGACTAAGGGGATTCTCCAGGTTCCCAGGACACTGCAGGGCATCTGGGCTGGAACAGGAGGATGTGGCTTTGCTGCTCTGGAGTCTGGCCTGCGAATCAGGAGGGGCAGGTAACTGGGAACATTAAGGGAGGGGCGTGGGTCTGGGCCACACTTCTGGAATGGTGACAGGAATGTGAGCGGCAGGGACGAGGCAAGGACTCGGCTTCCTCCTCAGTTTGGAGGGGCGGGGACAAGCTGCATGTCTCCTGCTCTGGGAGGCCACCTGGAGTCTCATGTTCTTGGAGAACTCAGGCAGGAGTGTGGATGCACACCTGTACTCCCCCCACTGGCCCCAGCCCACCTCAAGTCGTCCCCTGCCTCTCCCCAACGGGAACTCTGTCAAGTACTTGTCAAAGGACAGCCATAGCACTGTGATGTACTATGCTGGTGACCTCCTCCTTAGTTAACTGAAGAATGAACACAAAAGGAAAAAGTCATTGTCACTTTTTTTTTTTTTTTGGCGGTACTGGGGATGGAACCCAGGGTCATTCTACCTCCAAGCTACACCCCCAGCCCTACTTTTTAATTCTTTATTTTGAAATAGGGTCTCACTAAGTTGCAGTGCCTCACTAGGTAGCTGAGGCTGGCCAAGAACCCAGATCCTCTGGTCTCAGCCTCCCAAGTACTGGGATTACAAGCGTGAACCACCATTCCCGGCTTCATTGTCACATTTTAAGTGTCAGGGATGACACGAGGCATTACGTATATTAGCTTATAAAGTTCTGCCTCTGGGTAGGGTCAATTTGTTTTTATTTATTTTTTGCAGTGCTAGGGATTGAACCCAGGGACTGGTACATATTAGGCAAGCGCTCTGCCACTGAGCTACACCCTGAGGCCCCAAGTAGGATCATTGCAGAGACAGACGAGAAGACCGACGTCCAAAGGCTGAGTGACTGCTCTGAGATGACACAGCAAGTTAAGTGGTGGAGCTGGGATATGAAACAAGGTCTGCTTGACTTTGCTCTGTAACATCCAACTATGCTCTGCTTCTCCCAAGAGTGAAGAAACAGACAAATACCGAGCCCAGCAAGGTGAAGAATATATGAAGATGCAGTAAGAGGATCTCATGCTCCAAGTGAGAAATGTCAAATGTTTCGTAAAAGCTTTTGGATAAGCTGGGCGTGGTGGCACACACTTGTAATCTCAGTATTTGGGAGGCTGTGACAGGAGGAATGCAGGTTCGTGGCCAGTCTCAGAGGTAGAATGCTCCTGGGTTCCATCCTCAGTTCCGCCAAAAAAAAAAAAAAAAAAAAAAAAAAAAGCCAGTGTGGTGGCACAAGCTTGTAATCCCAGTACTTGGGAGACCGAGATAGGAGGATCGAAGGGTGAAGGATTCAAGGCCAGCCTCAGCAAGTAGTGAGACTCTTTATTAACCTAGGGAGATCTTGTTTCCAAATAAAAATAAAATAGGGCTGGGGATGTAGCTTGGAGCTAGAATGCCCCTGGGTTCAATCCCCAGGACAAAAAAAAAAAAAAAAAAAAAAAGCTAGCCGGGTGTGGTGGCGCATGCTTGTAATCCCAGCATTTGGGAGGCTGAGACCGGAGGATCCAGGTTCACGGCCAGCCTCAGCTACCTAGTGAGGCCCTCCACAACTTAGTGAGACTCTGTTTCAAAATTTAAAAAAAGAATAAAAAATAGGGCTGGGGATATAGCTCGGAGGTAGAATGCCCCTGAGTTCAATCCCCAGTACCGCATTAAAAAAAAAAAGCTTTTGGATATGAGAATAGACTTCTTTAAAAATGTTGTCATTGAGCCAGACAGATACAAGGCCAGCCTCAAAAGGGGATGGGAGAGCCGGGCGTGGTGGCGCACGCTTGTAATCCCAGCATTCGGGAGGCTGAGACCAGAGGATCTGGGTTCGCGGCCAACCTCAGCTACTTAGTGAGGCACTCCGCAACTTAGTGAGACTCGGTTTCAAAATAAAGAATACAAAATAGGACTGGGGGTATAGCTCGGAGGTAGAATGCCCCTGAGTTCAATCCCCAGTACCGCAAAAAAAAAAAAAAAAAAATGTTGTCATTGATAAAAGCAAACCCAATTATATGTAACATTCTGGATAAGGCAAAACCATGGAGAGAGTAGTAAAAAGATGAGTGGCTGCCAGGGGCTGCAGAAGGAGGAACACAGAGATTTTTAGGGTAATGAGAATGCTCTGTGTGATACTACAATAGCGGGTATTTGTCATTACTTATTTGCTCAAATCTACAGAACAAACTCCAAGCGAGACCCCTGCCTCACGTACACTGTGGTCCCTGGGTAGTAAGTTCCGGGGAGGATGGTGAGAGTGGGGGGCTGTGTGTTGGGAGTAGGGGACACATGGAAAATCTGTGTTCTTACAATGAATCTAAAACTGCTCTGAAAAATATTTATTTTACTTAACAGTTCTGGGAATTGAGTCCAGGCCCGCGCACGTTAGCCAAAAGCTGTACCACTGAGTTACACCCCGTCTCCTCCACCTTTTTTGGTATTGGGGATTGAACCAAGGGGCATTCTATCTCCAAAATATATCCCTAAGTCCCACTTTTTTGTGGTACCAGAGATTGAACCCAGGGGCATTCTACCTTGGAACAATACCCACAACCCTATTTTATTTTTATTTTGAAACAAGGTCTTGCTAGATTGCTGAGTCTCACTATTGCTAAGGCTGTCCTCCAATCTACAGTCCTCCTGTCTTAGCCTCCCAAGTACTGGGATTATAGGTGTGCACCAACCCGTCCAGCCCCTCCCATCCCCCCCCTTTTTTGCGGTACTGGGGATTGAACTCAGGGGCGTTCTACCTCCGAGCTATACCCCCAGCCCTATTTCTTATTCTTTATTTTGAAACCGAGTCTCACTAGGTTGCAGAGTGCCTCACTAGGTAGCTGAGGCTGGCCGCGAACCCGGATCCTCCGGTCTCAGCCTCCCGAATGCTGGGATTACAAGCGTGCGCCACCACGCCCGGCTCTCCCATCCCCTTTTGAGGCTGGCCTTGTATCTGTAATCCTCCAATCTCAGCCTCCCTTAGCCCACATTATATTATTTATTTATTCATTTATGAATGATACTGGGGATCAAACTCAGATTCTGCCTCTGAACTACACGCCCAGCTCTATTTTATTTTTTTTGTGGTACTGGGGATTGAACCCAGGGGCATTCACCTCTGAGCTACACCTCCAGCCCTATTTTATTCTTTATTTTGAAACAGGGTCTCACTAAGTTGTGGAGGGCCTCATTAAGTAGCTGAGGCTGGCCATGAACTTCTGATCCTCCAGTCTCAGCCTCCCAAGTACTGGGATTACAAGCATGGCTGATGTCTTACTTTTTTAAAAAAAGGTTTTAGAGGAAAGGTCACCAAGTGCTGTGTGCATGTATGTCATCATCACCATGAACTATATTATGGTGTGAGACTATAATGTACCAATAAAAGTATATAAAAATTAAATAAAAACAGCCTTCTTTTTTGCCAGGCTTGGTGGCAATGGGTACAAGTTAAAGGACAGCCATGGCAACTTTGCAAGACCCTGTCTGGAGATGAAAAAAAAAAAGGACTTCTTAGAAGCCAGGCATGGAGGAGTGGGCAGGAGGGAGGGGGAGGAAAACAGTAACCTCAAGTGAGCTACCCTGTGTGTGGCAGCAGATTACAGGTGATTTCTCTGCTCACTTAGCTGTGTTCAAATGCTGCTGCTGTTTCTTTTCTTTTTTATTTTTTTGTGGTACTGGGGATTGAATTCAGGGGCATTCTACCTCTGAGTTATACCCCCAGTCCTATTTTTTATTCTTTATTTTGAAACAGGGTCTCACTAAGTTGCAGAGTGCCCAGTAGCTGAGGCTGGCCGCAAACCTGGATACTCCTGTCTTGGCCTCCCAAGTACTGGGATTACAAGCGTGTGTGCCACCATGCCCGGCTTCAAATGCTTCTTAAAGGGCCCTCACTCCTACAAAGAGATAAAACGGGAGGTGGAAGAAGCCCAGAAGGAAGCATGCTCAAGGTCCACCAGGCCCGCTCAAAGGTGGGCGGGTGTTTGAAGCATGAAGTGGTTTAGGGGGAGAATCTGGTGAGAAAGGAGTCTCATCTGAGGCAGGTGTGCTGGGGGCGGGGTGTCAGGGGAGCTGGGGAGAAGTGTCTAACGATGTTGTTGTTGCTTGTCTTTTCAGTGCTGGGCAAGCGCTCCACCCCTGAGCATCTTTTCAGTTAATCTCTCCACTTAGAAGAGGACTTGAGGCCCTGGAGGAAGCCGTCCCAGGGAGCACTGTGGGTCTTAGCGTCAACTTCTCTCTTGGACTCTCTTCAGAAAGAACAGGTGCAAAGGAAGGAAAGGGTGGGAGGGGGCAGGAAGAATCCTGTTGGAGCTTCCTAAGCCCTGCAGTAACGTCAGCCTAGGGCTTAGCAAAACAGAGCAGGTGATGCGGCTTGGCTGCCCTGAGGCCTTTCTGTGTGGCTGCACACCATCTGGACAGCTGGCAGAGGGACGAAGGTCCCACCGAGGAACCTCCTCACCTTCCAGGCTTGACCGCAGGACACCAGCACCCGTCCCCACATCAGGCTCTCTGGAAGGCAGGTAGGGGTGGGCCTGGGAACGCTACTGAGGCTGAAGCTGTGTGTCCGGCAGTGCCAGGAGGCGGCCAGCCATCTCAGACTGTCCACAGCCCTGCAGGGGGCCCTCGGAGCCTTAGCCTAGTGCGTCGAGGTCATACCCTCACTCTTAGAGCTGCTGTGGCTCCAGGGTGCAGGATGAACAAGTAGAGGAAAGCCAGGGGTGTCGAAAGAGTCCCATTTGATTGGACAACCAGTGAGGGCTTCTATTTTATTTTATGTGGCACCGGGGATTGACCTCAGGGGCATTCTACCTCTGAGCTACCCCAGCCCCATTTTTTTATTCTTTATTTTGAAACAGGGTCTCACTAAGTAACTGAGGCTGGCTGTGAACCTGCGATCCTCCTGTCTCGGCCTCCCGAGTACTGGGATTACAAATGTGCGCCACCACACCCGGCTCAGTGAGGGCTTTTTAAAAAACAGACACCCATCCCTCCAGGAAGCCTTGTCAGCAGCCCTGGTTATCAAGTCCCAAGGTCGTCAGGGCCTCCCTGCCTGGCTTCCATTTCCCTGGCTCTTGGTAGGGGCAGCCTCGTTTCCTTTGGGTAGTCTCTCTCTCTTTGCCCGCCTCTGAAGCGGCCAGCTGGGTCTCAGCCCGTCCACCCGTCCCGTGCCCTCCCCTGGGGCGCTGCTGGAGGCCGGGCACCTCTACTTTGGCTGTCTTCTAGAGTTGGGCCTGGGCTCCTGAACTCTGTGGCCGACAGAGGCCCCTCTTCCAGCCACTTGTCACTGGGAGGACTAGGGAGAGAAGGGGCAAGAAAGGCTCACCCTGGCCAGATTATGATACCTCAAGAAAACCAGAAATCTGGATTTTCATGTGAACTGAGTTTTAAGTTTCAGCATCTGGCCTCCGATTTCTTCAGCACACTTTGGGGTCCAGACCACATGTGTCTGTGAACCAGAGTTGGGCCTCAAGCAGCCAGCTGAGACCCTGCTCTGTAAAGCGACATCTGAAGACGCTCTCCCCCATCTGATTTGCTTCCCTAGCTGCCTGTCCTCCCACGCTGTGCTCCATGCTTCACTCTGGCCACATGGCCAGCCACGAAGGACCTCTCCCTGCCTCCGGCCATGGCGGCCTCCCTGGGCATGCCCTACTGGGAGCACACTCCTACTGGCCCCAGAGGCTCGCCAAGCCCAGGCACTTTGTGTTTGGAGTCTGCTCTGCCTTGCGGCTCTTCGAAAGACCTGCCCACTTCACTCACTCCCCAAAGGGAGCGCGTAAATCTCAGCTTTTCAGCAAGGTCTTCCCCAGCTCATCTGCAGCACTCAGGTCTAGATTTACTTTTCTCCATAGCACTTGCTACAGGTTGAGCGTCTTTTTGGGGGGATACTAGGGATTGAACCCAGGGATGTTCTACCTTTGAGCATCCCTCTTTTTGTTGTTGTTTTTTTTTGCGGTATTGGGGATTAAACCCAGAAGCATTCTACCTCCAAGTTACATCCCCAGTCCTTTTTTTTTTTTTTGCGGTACTAGGGATTGAACTCAGGGGCTTTCTACCTCCGAGCTACACCCCCAGCCCAATTTTTTTATTCTTTATTTTGAAACCGAGTCTCACTAAGTTGCGGAGTGCCTCACTAGGTAGCTGAGGCTGGCCGCGAACCCGGATCCTCTGGTCTCAGCCTCCCGAATGCTGGGATTATAAGCGTGCACCACCACGCCCGGCCCCAGTCCTATTTTTTACTCTTTATTTTTATTTATTTATTTTTGTGGAACTGGGGATTGAACCAAGGGAATTCTACCTCCGAGCTATACCCCCAGCCCTATTTTTTTATTCTTTATTTTGAAACAGTGTCTCACTAAGCTGTGGAGAGCTTCACTAAGTAGCTGACGCTGGTCACGAACCCATATCCTCCGGTATCAGCCTCCCAAGTACTGGGATTACAAGCGTGTGCCACCACACTCAGCTTCCTTTTTTAAAATTTTGAAACAGGGTTTTGCTAAGTGCTGAGGCTGGCCTCAAACCTGCAATGCTCCTGTCTCAGCTTCCCAAATACTGGGATTACAAGTGTGTGCCACCTTGCCTAGCTGGAGTTGAACACTCCTTATCTGAAATGCTTGGAACCAGATGTGTTTTATTTTATTTATTTTTTTGTGGTACTGGGGATTGAACCCAGAGGCATTCTACCTTTGAGCTACATCCCCAGCCTGATTTTTTATTCTTTACTTTTGAAACAGGGTCTCACTAAGTTGTGGAGTGCCTCACTAAGTAGCTGAGGTTGGCCATGAACCCAGATCCTCCGGTCTCAGCCTCCCGAATGCTGGGATTACAAGCGTGCGCCACCACGCCCAGCTCCAGATGTGTTTTTTTTTTTTTTTTTTTTTTGCGGTACTAGGGATGGAACTCAGGGGCATTCTACCTCCGAGCTACACCCCCAGCCCTATTTTTTATTCTTTATTTTGAAACCGAGTCTCACTAAGTTGCGGAGTGCCTCACTAGATAGCTGAGGCTGGCCTCGAACCCGTATCCTCCGGTTTCAGCCTCCCGAATGCTGGGATTACAAGCGTGCGCCACCACGCCCGGCTCTCCAGATGTGTTTTAGAGTTCAGATTTTTCTGGGTTTTAGAATATTTACAAGCTAAGTATCTCTAGTCAAAAAATCTGAAATGCTCCAAAATCCAAAACTTTCTGAATACTGATGTGACGCTCAACCTGCACCTAAAGCAGGGGTCAGTGAACTATGGCCCAGGGGCCAAATGCAGCCTGCTGCCTGTTTTTGTAAACAGTTGTATTGGAATGTGGCCATGCCTTTCATTTGAACACTGTCTGAGACTCTTTACTGCTACGAGGACAGCTGAGTGATCACAGAGGACTGCTGTCCTGCAAAGGCTCAAAGATTTACCAGCTGGCTCGGAGAGAAAAAAGCTGCGGGTTCCTGACTTAAAACACTACAACGCAGGCTCGTGAACGCAGGGAGCTGGCTTTGTTTGCTGCCATATCCTCCGCCCCACCTAGCGGTCCCGGCAGGAGAGCAGCTCTCAGTAAAGACTGTGCAAGTGAACGAGCCACTCAGACGTCTCACGTCTGTGTACACTGCTCTCGAAACCCTTCCTGCTCTGTGGCTCCTTCATGCTTCTGCCAAAGCGTCTAAGGTGACATTCCCTGTCCCGTCTCTCCCCCAGGCACAACCAGTCCCTCGTCCTTCTCTCACCACTCCTCGCCCTACACTGAAATGACCTGTTCTCTTCTGAGACCAGAGCTACCTGGGAACAAAGGTCTCTCATATCTGTGCCAGAACCACGCATGCCCGGCACACGGCAGGGCTCCTAAATGACTGCCGATGCCAATGTGGACGGATGAGTGAGCGAAGGCATCGCTGTCCTGACGCCATGAAGACAACGCGGTGCACTGGATCATACGACCAGCCCGACGGCGGTGAGGTGAGACCAGTGTCTCAGAGGACCAACGGTCACATATGCAAAGTGCCCAAGCTCCCAAGCACTCTAGCAAAACCCCGGCCATGCCCCTTACTGGCTACGTGGCGGTCCCCAGACATTTCACCTACCAGCTGCCCTGGGCCTGACAGTCCCACACTGGCTGCCTGTGGCAACCCCCGCCAACTGTACCTCGTACTCGATGGCGAGGTCTGTGTGGTCATCAATGTCCACCTTGGCCATCACCACCTTCCCACGCTGCTTGGCCACCATCTTCTCTAACCGTGGCCCCAGGATCTTGCAGGGGCCACACCACCTTGGAAAGCGAGAGAGGGTGTACTCAGTTAGTCACGGGAGTGCTTCCACTCCACCTCCTGTCTCCCCAGAGCACGTGGACCCTGTGCATGCAGAATGTGTCAGTCACCACGCCGGCACCTCCTCAGGTCTTCATCCCCCAAAGAAGTTGAGGCCCCCACGGGTTGAGAAGCTCATGTGGATGACAGAGCTAGGAAGCAGCACAGCCAGGACGGTGATGGAGGTGGTGTTCAAAGGGCTTCTTCTCACCCCCAGGTCACCCTGCGGTCTCTCAGCCCTGTGTCCACTGCCGTCACTGCCTTGGTCACACTGTAGTGGGCACAGGGATCCCCACTACATGGGGGCGGGGGGCAGCTCCTGCCTGCAGGGCAGATACTGTGCTGTCATTTGTCTGGCAGTAAGAGCAGTGCCTGGAACTGAATGAACACACTCACACCTGCTTCCTTGTTGAAGAAAACGAGGCATTACCCATCCGTCATTCATTTCAGAAACCCTCTCACCACCCCAGGGGCAGAATGACCTCGCCTTCCACAATGCCCTGGTCAAGAACTCTCAATTTATTATCAACCTTTAAAACTCCTTCCATTCCGAAGCCCAGCATGGTGGTATACACCTGTAATCCCATACTTGAGAGGCTGAAACAGGAGGATGGTAGGTTTCAGGCCAGCCTGAATTCAGGGGGACCTTCAGCAACTTAATGAGACTGTTCTGAAACAAAACAGAGCTGGGAGCGTAGCTCAGAGGTAGAATGCCCCTGGATTCAATCCCAAGAACCAAATAAAACAAAAACATTTTCTGTTCAGAGACTTCATCCAATGTACCCACAACAACCTAAAGATCTAGTCTGGCAGGACTGATGGCACACACCCATAAACCCAATAACTCTTGAAGCTGAGGCAGAAGGATCACAAGTTCAAAGCCAGCCTGGACAACGAGTGACACCCTGTCTCAAAACTAAAAATGGTTGGGTGTAGCTTACTGTAGACTGCTCCTGGGTTCAAGCTTCAGAACTGGCAAAAACCAAAACCAAAACCAAACAAAACAAAAACCCAAATGACCCAATCTACAAAACCTTATCTCCAAGGATATCAAGCGGCCTGCCCAAGGCAAGGGTGAATCAGAGGAAAAAACCAGAAAGAAAGCAGGTTAGAGACCTGCTCAGAAAACTCCATTTCTAACTCAGACAACACTGGCACGCTGGTTCCTCCCAGGATGCCTCATTCTGGGGGTCTGCCAGGCTTTTTTTTTTTTAATTTCTTGTGGTACTAGGGATTGAACCCAGGGGCATTGTACCTCTGAGCCACACCTCTGGCTCTATTTTTGATTCTTTATTTTGAAATAGGGTCTCACTAAGTTGTGGAGGGCCTCAGTAAGTAGCTGAGGCTGGCTGTGAACCTGCGATCCTCCTGTTTCAGCCTCCCAAGTACTGGGATTACAGGCGTGTGCCACCACGCCCGGCTCTGCCATGCTTTTTTGTAGTTAGGATCTAGCCAGGCCCCAAAGATCTGGAAATGAAGAAGCCCAGGCTAAAATTCAGGCCACAGGCATTCACATGTCTTTAAACTAAACTCCTATAGCACGGAGGAGAAACTCGCCTGCTCGTGCCCTGCAAGCTTGAGCTCTGTGATGGTGGCTCTGATAGCTGTCTGCCAGCCTTTCTGACAGTTTTAGTGGTTAGATGTTAAAATCAACTGTTGGGCACAATGGTACACATCTGTAATCCCAGTTTTGGGGAGGTTGAGACAGGAGGAACACAGGTTCCAGGCCAGCCTCTGCAACTTAGCCAGACCCTTATCAATTTAGTGTGACTGTTCCCAAGTAAAATAATAAAATAGGGCTGGGGGTGTATCTCAGAAATAGAATACTCCTGAGTTCAACCCCCAGTACCTCAAAAATAAACATAAAACAAAAACAAAAAACCCCACTTTATATGTAGAGCCAGGAACTAAACTGGTCTACACAGTAAGTCATTTTCTCATTGGTCCAAGCTGAAAGTGACTGAGCTTTTGGGGCAGTGGAATACAGAATTTAAATGTTTCCCAGTATTAATCACAGTCAGCTATGAAGACTGCTTACTGGTCTATCTGCTACCAGACAGCCCACGCCTTAACCTCAGGGACAGGGTCTTCCCTGCCTGTGTAGTGAGTCTGTGGATGACAAGTGAGCACTGAGGCATGGAGCATGATGCTGGGACATAAGAGGCGCTGAACATACAACTGGACAGGTAAGCCCCTCCTCTTCCACTGACTCCCATACTCACTGTGCATGGAAATCCACAACTACTGGTGTCTCACTGTTAACGACTCTGTCTTGAAAGTCAGGCCCATCCTGGATGTTAAAGGTTGTTGAACAGACTCTGGTGGTGTAAATTGTCCGGGCTGGGCTGGGTGTTACTGTCAGGCCACCAGGACTGCACTGTGGGGTCTGCAGGGCCCTGGAGGTGAGGGGTGCCCACCGACCCTGAGGGAGCTTCCTGGAGGTGACGGAGGCCAGGAACCTCCTTAGGAGAAGTCGTTGAGCCATCTGTGAGGAAAGAAGTGGGAAGAACTGGGGCACAAAATAGGATGTCAACACACTAGGAAAAACAGAGATTTGGGATTGCAGGTGGGGGTGGGAGCAAGGGTGAGGGGGGAAGCTTAGGAAGATATGGAGTTGGAAGCAAAAATGCAGAGAAGTACTGTAATATGTATGATTTCTGGGGTAGAGGTAAGAAATTAGAATCAAAATGAAGAAAAGTTGGGCATGGTGGTGCACACTTGTGATCCCAGTACTTGGGAGGCTGAGACAGGAGGTTCACAGGTTCGAAACCAGCCTCAGTAACTTAGCAAGACTGCCAGCAACCTAGCGAGACACTGTTTCAAGTAAAAATATAAAATTGGGCTGAGGGTGTAGCTCAGTTAGAATGCCTTTGGGTTCAATCTCCAGTACCATAACAAACAAAGGGAAGAAAGCAAACCAGAAGGGCAGGAAAAGTGGGTTGTCAACCAAAAAGAAATCAAGATTTCGGTGGAATTACAACAGAAGGATAGGAGAGAGTGACCAACATTTGCACAGAGCACCTGCTAAGGGCCAAGTGTATTACACACGTTATTGAGTCTCCCAGGTGAACTTTGAAGAAGTTGTGGTAGTACCGTCCATATCACAGACAAGGAATCTAAGGCTCAGGTACTTTAAATGACAAGCCTCAAGCAACCCAATTATTAAATCACAGTGAACATTGGAACCCAAAGTCCTTATTCTATTGGCTGCTCGTTTAAAAAGCCCAAGGAGGAAAAAAAGGAAGGATTAACAAAGGAAAAATGCAACTATTCAAAGGAGGAACTAAGAGGCACAAGTACAGAAGTGCACAGGGAACCAAAAGAGAAGGAACATGTGCGTGGAGGGAACCCAAAAGGGGAGACACGTGCGTGGAGGGAACTCGGAAAGTAGGACGCCGCCAGGGATCCTGGCTCTCCGGAGAGCCAGGTCCCCCGCCCCGAACTTCCGATCGCTCGCCGCCAAACTACGCGGGAGCGGGCCGGGGCTCCCTCACTCCCCATACCAACTCGAGTCACCCTCTGGGCTTCCTACCTCCTTGCGGCGCGAGTGGAGGGATGCACAGACCAGCCCTCCCCGCCCGTCAAGGGCACTCTTGTCGTCACTTCCTCGGAGGAGGGCCTTTCTAGCGTCACTTCCGGAAACAGGCATCCAAGAAAGCGTTTCTCCGCAATTTGAAAGGCGACTCGGATTTTTCACCAATGGGGACGGAAGAAGGCCCGGCGGAAGGGGTGGAGCCTCGGTTAGGAACCGGAAGGGGCGGGTGGGCTGTGGGGACCGGAAGCAAAATGGAAGGCGGCGGGGCCAAAGAGGGAGCGTATTATGGGCGGGCGGAAGGCGTGGCTCTGGACAGCATGTTTGATGTTTTACGATTTTACTGGCATTGTTCAGCCGTCTCCCAAGGCCTCCTAAGGGTCCTGGAAGGTTTTTTGTTTTTTTTTCATTTTTACACATGAGGAAGCTGAATTCCTCAGAGGCGATGTGCTCTTTAGAGTCCAAAGACTCCCTACCTGGGATTCAAGAAGCCACCCTGTGACCCTTATCTGTCAGGCACAACTGTATGACCTCATGGTTGCAGGCAAGTCCTCCGCCCCGGAGGGCTTTAGCCTTTCAGTATTTGATATGAAGGGCTGGGCTTGTCTGCGTCCAGGTCCTTCACACTTGCCTCTTGGGAGCTGTTGGGGAGGTGGGGTCTGGTCAGGGCCTGCCTTTGAGGCCTCTGGTAAAATGCGATGAGCTGGGAACCTTCTTGGGCCTGGCAGCCTTCCTTTCACACCCAGTGTCACTGTCATGAGCCACAGAGGTCTGGCTACTTTTTTCCTTCTGCAGGCTGTAGCTGGATTCCAACCATTCACATTCTCTTACAGTTCCATGAACATGTTGACAGCTGCCCATTTCCTCCTACATGCCTTTAATTTGAATTAAAAAAAAAAACAAAACTCTTTTACCTACTCATCACCTCTTCCCCGAGCAGCATTGCTTCCTTTGCTCTAGTGCTTTGTTCATAACTTCATAGCACATTGCAGTTTCTGTACCTTCCATGAGAGTCTATGCTTCCCGAAAGTAGGGATTTGGGGCTGTTACTCATTTCCATATGACCAGCACTGACCTGGTACAGTGCCTGGCTCACAGAGGATGTCCAATACATTGGTACTAAGCTGACTATTTTAGGACATCCCAGGGAGTGGTTTACAGTCAGAGAAGTTATGTGACTTGCGTTGGAACAGAATCCCTATAAAGCACCCCAACATGGCACAATTCTGGCTTCTCTTCCGGGCATCAGCTGGCGGTGCCTTCCCATGCCCAGGAACTAGCCAGCCTAACACCTCTGTCCAGCTCTAATTTCTTCCCCTTCGTCCCACCCTATGAAGCCCCGTACCCTACCTATAAAAATTGGTTGTTCTTTGTTCTCAGAACAATAAACTTTCTCTCCCTCTCTCACTCTGCTCCTCTGGTCTCCAATGGGATTCCTGGGTTAACCCTTATAACTTGTCCAAGTCCAGTTAAATTGGTAAGACTAGTGCGCACCAATCACTTAGTTCCAAAGTTCATTGAAATTTCCCTGCTGCTCCTGCATTTGCAGTTGTTGCTCCTGTGACCGGAAGGCTTCTCCCTGTACTCTCCGTTGTTGTCTGTTTATTTCTCACTCCTCTACTGTCAGCCTTGAGGGTCTGTCCATCTTTCCATTGCCCACCTTGGGGCTTGACACATCATAGGCAGTGCTTAGGAATTATTAGTTCCCATGGATAGCTAGCAGTGACCCAAACCAAATTCTGATTTTTAAGTCCCATTTTCCCTGACACGTGACATACCCTTTTGTCCTTCCAGAATCATTGCTGTGTCTTCTTCCACCTCATCTTGGCCACATCTTGTTATTATTTGTCCTCTGCCCAATTGGCAGGTCCACAGTGCTGTGCAGGGCTCTTGCTCCTGGATAGGGTGAGGAAATCCTTGGAACTGGTCCATCTGCCCTGGCCGCCAGCTGCCATGTCAGCCTTCTACTTAAGAGTCCCTTTTCAATTGAAATCAAAACACTACATTAGCTCTGAGCAGGCATGGCCTCTCTACCCTGTATCACCTCTTTTTTGGGGAGGAAGGGGGAACTAGGGATTAAACCCAGGGACATTCTACCTCCAAGCTACACCTCCAGCCTTTTTTTTTATTTTTTATTTTTGTTTTGAAACAGGGTCTTGCTAAAATGCTGAGGCTGGCCTTGAACCTGTGATCCTTTTATTTTAGCCTCCCAAGTACAGGGATTACAGGAATGTGCCACCATGCCCAGATTTGTGTCACCTCTTGTCTTAGCCTCTGCCCTCACCCAGGACGAAAGCTCATGGTGGGACCTGTAGCTCCCCTGGCTCCTCTTGACGTCAGCCTCCCTTGCTGCAGCTGCTCCTGATCATGCCCACTGCCACCTGGCAGTGGTGCTCCCGCCCTGCCCATTTTCATATCTGCTTTTCTATATCTTCAGCACTTTCTCTTCCACAGCCACCTATTAATCCTAATCAGCATGTTCACAGCAGTTTCTAGAGAGCTAATTTGCTTGCTTAACTCACATTCTGAATTCCAAAGCAGGACAGATCCGTCCTGTTTATCCATATTCCATAGTCACTTTCACCTCTGTTGGTCTCAGGCTTCTCCTCTGTGAATTGGGAAGAATAATATCTTCCTCATAGAGGGTCTGTGAGGTTGTGGGAAGGGCGGTGTAGGGGCTGGTGTGTTGTACGTGCTGAGCGGAGTCCCCTTCTCTCCTGCAGGGAGAGAGGACTGTGAGACACATCAGGAAGGCGGAGCTCTCAGCGACCTCCCAAGGGGCTCTTCAGCTATATGGTGGTTCCTCTGTCAGGCCAGAGCTGGCCTGGCTCGGCTCTGGCTCAGGCCCAAGGCCCAGGTATGAAGCAAAGGGGAGGAAGCCAGGCCTGGCAGCCTGGAATGAGTTTACTGCAGTGCTTTTCAGATTGTGAGACAGGAGCCATCAGTTGGTTTGTGAAATAAATTTTTAACTCTGTCCTGCTTTTTTTTTTTTTTTAAGCCGTTGACAACTTTAGAAAAGGATTAAAAATATAATAGTATGCTGTCTGTTACAGGTATTGCTTTGTGAAACATTTGTTGCTGTATATATAGATATATGTCTGCATGACCAAAGGTTGTAATATAAAATATTTTTCTTATGTGGGTCATGGTCAAAAGGTTTGGAAGTTCCTGATATATTAAAGAGTTACCATACACCACACACCTGGAACTATTCTAAGCACCCTGCATGCGTTAGCTCAGTGAATCCTAACCCAGTGAAGCTGGAACTGTTATAGCCTCTATCTTATAAGTGGGAAAACAGACACAAAGAGGTGAAGTGGCTTGTCCAGGTCCTCCAGAGAGTAGAAGGTAGAATCTTAAAGGTGCACCTAGAAGGATCTGTCTTAGTTTACACTGCTGCCTTCTCTCCCAGAACCCAGAGACCAGCTAGCCAGTGTAGGCCACCCGAGGACAAGTTTCAAGGCTCACGGAGAGAGTGCTGCTGGTTGGCAGGGTGGGCAGCCTTGGTTTGCAGCAGTGGCTATAAACCGAGGCGCCCACACGATGGCGATGTGGTTCTCGCAGCCACTTCTGAGCCCAGGGCACAGGCTCCCCTGGCTCTGCGGGGCTGGATCACAGGGGGCGGGGCTGCAGGCCAGTCATATATGTCACCCTGTGTCTCAGGATATCGAGGATGAAGGGAGGCACCCTGAGAAAAATAACACAGAGAGGGTGGTGGGTCCTAGAGGATCTCTGTTTTCAGTTTCCACCTCGATGATCATTTTGTGATTTTATGATGGTGTTGCAAAACAGAACTGTGGCTTATGTTTCCTAGTCCAGGAAACTGGTTTTGTATTTACTTGTATTTCACATTCTGTGATGTTTGCAGCTGTGACACACTGTCCCCTCAAGTGTCATGGCTGTGATGTAAGTGGACGAATGCCGCTGCCCTCCGTGCCCTCTTCAGGGTGAGGCCCGTGCCCTCAGTGGACACCTGCAGGCTGGGGCATCACGCAGCTGCAAGGGTCCGGGAAAGGGGGCAGGGACCCTCTCCTTGCCAAATCTCACTCCCCCACCCTTGGATACTGGTTCTGCTCTCTGTCCTCCAGCAGGAAGCAGCAGATTGGAACGGCTTGCTTACTAGGCTTTGTCCCTACCCCTTTGAGTGACCTTGGCAGGACCTGCAACCTTTCTCGCATTGTTCCTTATCTGTAGGAGGTCCCCTCCCCCTGTACTGGGGATTGAACTCAGGGGCATTCTACCTCTGAGCTACACCCCCAGGCCTAATTTTTATTTTTTATTTATTTATTTTTTTTGCGGTACTGGGGATTGAACTTAGGGGCATTCTACCTCCGAGCTATACCCCCAGTCCCAGTCCAATTTTTTTTTTTTTTTTGCGGTACTAGGGATTGAACTCAGGGGTATTCTATCTCCAAGCTATACCCCCAGCCCTATTTTTTTATTCTTTATTTTGAAACAGGGTCTCACTAAGTTGCGGAGTGCCTCACTAGGTAGCTGAGGCTGGCCACGAACCCGGATCCTCCAGTCTCAGCCTCCCGAATGCTGGGATTACAAGCATGTGCCACCACGCCCGGCTCTATTTTTTATTCTTTATTTTGAAACCGGGTCTCACTAAGTTGCAGAGTGCCTCACTATTTAGCTGAGGCTGGCCACGAACCCGGATCCTCCAGTCTCAGCCTCCCGAATGCTGGGGTTACAAGCGTGTGCCACCACGCCCGGCTTTAATTTTTATTCTTTATTTTGAAACAGGGTCTCATTAAATTGTAGAGGGCCTCACTAAGTAGCTGAGACTGGCTGGCCAAGAACCTGGATCCTCCTGTCTCAGCCTCCTACAAGCGTACGCCACCACGCCTGGCCGTAGGAGGCTTTGACTCTCCAGAAAAGTTGGGGACCTTCAGAAAAATGAAATAATGGCCAACACGTCTGTGGTGCTTACCATGGGCTTCCTATTGTTCTAGCTCTATATGTGTTTTAACTCATTGTATTTTATTTTAATTTTTAATTTTTTTTTTGCGGTACCGGGGATTGAACTCAGGGGCATTCTACCTCCGAGCTATACCCCAGCCCTATTTTTTTTTTTTTTTTTTTTTTTTTTGCGGTACTGGGGATGGAACTCAGGGGATTCTACCTCCGAGCTATACCCCCAGCCCTATTTTTTATTCTTTATTTTGAAACCGAGTCTCACTAAGTTGCGGAGTGCCTCACTAGGTAGCTGAGGCTGGTCGCGAACCCGGATCCTCCGGTCTCAGCCTCCCGAATGCTGGGATT
>PVLC010027664.1:0-21657 GCA_004027655.1 Graphiurus murinus
AGCTACCTCTGTTTTTAAACAAAACAAAAAGGCTACTCTCACAAAGCAGTAATTGATAATTTACCAATGCATTTTTACCAATTTTCTTGCTCTTCTTTGACATGTGCTGCTGATTTTGGCATTTATCATCGCGTGCGCCTTGGGTATGGCCTATTCTCCAGTTTGCTGTTGCATATAATTTGTGAGTGAGGAAAATGGAGGGGAAAATGGCCTGTCGAATGTGTAGCAAATTAGAGTAAATGAGCTTTAAGTAAGGGGCAGGAGATTTCTTCTTAGCTAAAACTACGCATGAACTTTATGATATCTATTTTGGCTGCCAAGAGATATTATGGGAGTCGTACAATATTTATGGAAAGATTGACTGGGATTGTACAGGCTCTCCAGAAGAAATAGAATTTCTTGAGTTGCTCCCAATATTATTTTATTATTATGATTAAAATTTATACTCTTAATAAAAAGAACTTGTGCACCATCCAATCAAGTACAAATGTATCCCACGTATAACTGGTAGCATTCGAGTACTCCAGATCAATTTTACTATGCAATTTCAAATTTAAAATGGAAGCAGTGTCATGTGATAAGCTAATCTCTTTGGTCTATAATAAGTAGAAGCATAAAAGGGTTAAATGGCGAGTCATTACTGGCTTTTAGCTTAATGGGTCTTTTAGCTGATCAGAGCTAAAAAGCTGAGCGCATAAAAAAATGAATCTATATCAGTTAATGGTAGCTCTCCCTGAAAGAATTAATGGGAGAAAAAAATGATTCCTTTTGTGAGATGTTGTTAAAATAATTTGTCTGATTCTAAAGCAAAAATGTCCTTGGCCATCAGTAAAATGAGCAAGAGTTATATTTTAGTTCAGTTGAGGTACACTTGTTAGGTGGTAAGGATAGGGAAAAATGGGGAAATTTTTCTTCCCTTCCCAGAGACTTATAAAAACATCAGATTAATATTCCTTAAAATGAGTGTCTTACAATAGTGTCTTTCCTATTAGTATACATACATATATATATGTACAATTTTTTTTTTTTGTAATGGAAATGGAACCCAGGTCATTCTACTTCTGAGCTCTTTCTTATTTATTTGCGGTCCTGGGGATTGAACTTAGGGGCATTCTACCTCCGAGCTACACCCCCAGCCCTATTTTGTATTCTTTATTTTGAAACAGGGTCTCACTAAGTTGCAGAGTGCCTCACTAGGTAGCTGAGGCTGGCTGTGAACCCGGATTCTTTGGTCTCAGCCTCCCAAATGCTGGGATTACAAGCGTGCACCACCACGCCCGGCTCTTTTTTACTTTGAAAGAGGATCTCACTAACTCACTAAGTTGCTGAGGCTAGCCTCCAACCTGTGATTTTCCTGTCTCAGCCTCCCAAGTATTAGAATGACCGGCATGCGACACCATGACCAGCCCTATGAATAATTTGAACTTTAGACAACAATGTGTTGCAGTTGTAGCTTCACCATGACCAGCATGTGACCTTGGTTGGGTCACATTGGCTTAGAACCTTGGTTTCCCAATATAGATCTCTTTATATAGATATATTCATACAGCAAGTGACCCTTTCCTTGTAGTATTGCGGAGAGGAGCAAAGGGAATAAAGTTCTTGGCATAGTGCTTGGAGCAGAAGCATAAAAGGTTAAATCCTGGGATGCAGCTATGAAGAGGATGATGCCTGTTTTGTAACTGTCTCAATTTCTGTCTTATTTCCTTAAGCACTTCATAGAGTTACCATTTGTGTTGGCCTTTTAGCAAACCTAATCTTCCCTTTCATTTACTTATTTACTTTTGTGATACTGGGGATTGAACCCAGAGGGATTCTTCCTCCGAGCAACACTCCCAGTCCTATTTCAAATCAGGGTCTTGCCAGATTGATGACAGTCTCACTACTTGCTGAGGCTATTTTAGAACCTGCAATTTTAACCTGGGGTTAAAAGCATGTGCCACCACGCACAGCTTAGACATTACATTTTAAAGAGTGGAAAAACCTGTCTCAGCCTCCCAAGTACTGGGATTACAGGTGTGCACCACCACAGCCGGCTCTAATCTTCCTTTTAAAAATCATTTGCTCATGACTTCTTTTATCTCCAAATCTGAGATGTTTTCTTAGTTTCTTTGGGCTGCTATTAAACAAAATTCCTTAGATTGGGTAATTTATAAGCAACAGAAATTTATCACTAACAGTTCTTGAGGCTGGGAAGTCCAAGACCAAAGCACCAAAAGATGCGGTGTCTGCTGAGAGCCCTATTCCTCAGAGACGGCACCTTCTCGCCTGTGACCTCACAGGTTGGAGGGAATGATGGAGGTCCCTCAGTGATCTTTTATAAGGACACTAACAACCTCTCCCCAAACCCACACCCCCATACTACCATACTAGTTGTTTCAACATACAACATTTGGGGGGCTGCCTTCAGACCACAGCACACCTTCACACTGACTTCTGGAGGTACGGTGTCCCTACTGCTACATTCACACAGCAGCATGGGAGCAATGGTGCTCTCTGCAGGTGTGCCAGGCTGGGTGAGGTGGGGAGGGGAGCTGCTGGGTTTCATAGTTGAGATGGGGGTGAAGAAAGGACATAGCTGTTGTGAAAAAGACTTGAGATAGTGCGTAAAGAACAAGAAAAGGTCTTTCAAAAGCCTGGTGGGGAAGCACATACCAACTTTCTTGGGTGGGGGAAATTGTTCATTTCTTCAAAGTAATTTGTGTGTGTGTGTGTGTGTGTGTGTGTGTGTGTGTGTGTGTGTGTGTGTGAGTGTTACTAGGAATTGAACTCAGGGGCATTCTTCCTTCAAGCTATACCCCCAGACCTATTTTATTTTTATTGTGAAACAAGATCTTGCTGGGTTGCTGATAGCCTCACTACTTGCTGAGCCTGTCCTTGCACCTGCGATCCTACTGTTTCAGTCTCCCAAGTACTAGGATTACAGGCATGTGCCACCACGCCCAGCTAGTAATTTTTTTATCCTTAGTGTTATACTCTGAGGATATAGCAGTGTATAAAATCTGTTATGTATAGAGTAATCTGTCTTGCAAAGCTTACATTTTATTTTGTGTGTGTGTGTGTGGGGGGGGTACTGTGGATTGAACTCAGGGGCATTCTACCTCTGAGCTACACCCCCAGCCCTATTATATTTTTATTTTGAAACAGGGTCTCGTTAGGTTGATGAGCATCTCACTACTTGCTGAGGCTGTCCCCTGAACCTGTGATCCTCCTGTCTCAGCCTCCCAAGTACTGGGGTTACAATCGCGTGCCACGACGCACAGCTTAGAGCTTACATTTAAAGAGTGGAAAAACCTGGATGTGGTGGCACACTGGTGGTAATCCTAGTACTTGAGAAGTTGAGACAGGAGGATCGAAGGTTTGAGGCCAGTCTCAGCAACTTAGCAACACCCAGTTTCAAAGTAAAAAATAAAATAGATCTGGGGTGTAGCTTGGAGGTAGAATGCCCCTGGCTGGGTTCAATCTCCAGTACAAAACAACAACAACAAAATAAACAAAAACAAAACGGGCAGAGAATACATAACACACACACAAAATAAATTATGCAACATTTTAAATGATGCCAGGTTTTATGGAAGATGAACACAGAACAGGCAAGGGGGAGTATCTGGGGAGGGGTGGGGGGGACAAAGTCATAAAGAGTGTATAATAGAAACAATGGCATGAAGGTGGGGGAAGGTGATTGCAAATTTAATGAGCAAAAAGAAGGTGACATTTGAACAGAAACTTGGACAGCCAGGTGAAAATGGGTAGAAAACCTCCAAGCAGAGGGAGCAGCCTGGCAGAGTCCCTGGCAGACATTTTTTGGCGTCTCAGAATCAGCAAGGGCAGTAAGGTTAAAGGTAGTTGGGGCAGCAGGAGATCAGGTGGGAGACTAAGGGGACAGGCAGATGATGTGTAGGGCTTTGAGGTGAACTTTGAGAGAAATGGGAGCCCTTAGAAGCTTTCTGGTAGTGGCTTTTAATTGTATCACTGCCTATTTATGGATATAATAATCCCTCCAAAAGATCTTGGGAAGTTGAGATTCTTTCGAATATGAGGCAGTGCTTACACCTTGTACACCATATATTTTAGATTAAAACAGGTTCTGCTTACAGCACAGGGCTTTCCACTTAGAAGCCTGTGATGAAAAATTTGAATAACGGGGCCAGTTCTTCTTCCACAGGGGGCTTCAATCTCCTATTTCATCTTTATTGCCTTTCCCATCTTTTCTCAACTTTGATTCTGTCCAGCCTGTGTGCTCTCTCAACGTTGTTTGCCTGCCCCAGTCTTTGCTTGCTGTATTTTCCCCTAATTGAAATGCGCCTCCCTCTCTTATGTGTGGAAGCTAGAGAGAGATTTGTTAATAAAGGCAACTTCAAATAGATGAGCAGAGACTCCAGGGGGAAGACTGAGGGTGACTGAGGCATGGAGGGGGGGACAAAGTCATAAAGAGTGTATAATAGAAACAATGGCATGAATGTAAGACAGTATTGTCAATTCCAGTCTCAAAGACTTGCGGGCTGGGGGTGGGGGGAGGGAGGAGACCCGGTCCGGAGGGCAACAAGAGTTGTGCGAATGTATTTAGAAAAATACACTATCCAAATATGTTAAATTATAACGTACACAATTAAAAAGCAAGCAAGCAAGCAAGCAAGCAAGCCTTCTCCCTGACTTTCTCCACGGGGAGATTCAAACGACTCGTAAAGCAGCGGTACAAACTTCACCTGCTCCAGAAAGCCCTTGCAGACCCTCTGGTCCTTATCCATCTTTTCTGAGCTCCTTCTTCTGATGGCTATCATTAACTTAACCTGTCTGGGATCGTTGTTTGGCGTTTACTTATTTAAAAACCACGGGGTTTTTAATCAAACCCAATTAAACACCTGCAACTCAGGGAGGTGCCTTTCAGATTTACAGAAGCTGATTGGGTAAGAAAGGTTCCACGATTGGCTCATCTCACGCAGGAATTAACAAGGAGGGGAACAGGACCCGAAGCATACTCCACACAGGCCGCGCTCATGATCCTACCTAGCCTTATAAAAGGGTTAAGCTGGGCGCGTCCTTTCCTTGGCCAGGTCAGGAACTGCACCCTTCTTTCCCGCGAATCAGAAGCGGCCGCACCCGAGGAAGCTTGTCCCGCGCGGGACGCCGTAGCGCCGCTCGCTCAGCGGCTCGGTCCGGGGCAAACATGGCGGCCCCGGATTCAGGACCGGCTCTGAGTCCAGGCACTGCAGAGGGCGAGGAGGAGACGATCCTCTATGACCTGCTGGTCAACACCGAGTGGCCGCCGGAGACAGAAGTTCAGGTGAGCCGGGCTGCTCTACGGCGGCGGCCGGCCTGGTGCGGGCGGTTCGCGGGCAGAGCCACGTCACCCGAGCCACGTAGCGGAGTGCCCCGGGCGGGCGGGTGCGCGGGCTGGGCAGCTGGCTCCGTCGCCCTGGCAACGGCATCCAGAGCTCGCGGGGGTCCCGGGTTTCCAAGCCGGGGTGGCTGGCATCCCGAGAGTCCTCCTGTGCGCAGATCGCAGTGTTCTGGGGGTTGAGCAGCATGCTCTGGCCGTGTTGCACCCACCCACTCCGGCTGTCAGTGTCACTACTCGCCCCCCTTATAAGGGAGGGCGCGGCCCCAGACTCGAGGGTCTTTATCTTCTAGGTGGATTCTTGCGATCCCTGACTGCGCGCTGGCCAAGGCTGGTCTGGTGCCTCCATCTGCGGAAGGAGAATTGTCCAGGACCCTGCAGTCTGGGGGAGTTGCTGCGGATCTCGGGATCTCTTTACCCCCACGGGGGACTGAATCGCGCTAGTAGTTTTAATAAACGAACACTTAGTAACCGTATGTGTTGTCCGTGGCTTTGTGCCTCTGTGTCCCAGATGCAGTACCAGGTGCTGCAGATAAAGAGATGAATAAGCGTTCCTGGGGCTTCCAGTCTGGAGGGGAGATAATCCAGTGTAATGTGCTCTATGGTAGTAGTGTGAGTAAAATGCCAGGGGAGTGAAGAGAAAAGAACTTCTGGCCGCGGTGGGGAGCTCTGCTAGGGAAAATGTTACAGTGGCTGGTAACTTGTAAACTGGACTTTGGGGTGATCAGTTGTTTCGTAGGCAGGGCCTTCCAGGTAGAGGGCGAGGAGGAGGAGCCACAGACCCACGGTTATTCAACAGCTACTTATCTAGCGCATAAAATGTGCCAGCCAATGTATTGGATCACCAAGGTAAAAGAAAATACTTTCATTAAATATTATGGAATCCAGCCCACACGAACTCTGTTTACCATACAAGCAACCAGTGTTGGCTTGTTGTAGAAACTACTCGGCTCATTTTTCTATAAAGTTTGCAGTTTTTGCTTGTCATAAAAAATGTACGTGTAGACTGGCAAAGATCTGCATATATTAAGTATTTACCTAGTTTGTTTGCTTTAATTAACATTTTGTAGAATATATAATTAGGAGGCTGTTGATGCTGCCAGTTGGTTGGTTCCATTCTATTCATCAACTCCTGGTTAATTGCAATGTTTCAGCTGAACATTGTATATCGAATAAGCACAGAATCAGCTTACATTGAAACCTCAGCACTCTTAGTTCTGATTTCTACATCTATGGATTTCAGCTGTTGCACTGTAATCTCTGGGAGGTCAGCTGCATCTGACTATCCTTAATCTGTGCCCAGAGCCGAATTGTGTCTTGAGGATCACTTCATGTTTGTTGAGTGGAATGACTTGTGTTTTTAAACAATATCCATCTGCACTTGCCGTTCTGTTGTCCATTATATTTTTCTTGACAATACTTCTGTGCATCTTACTCATATGTAGTTCCTGATGTTTAAACTACGCACAGTGATGTTCAACTTACATTCATGGAATGAAATTATTCTTATTCATACTCTCTTGTGGTACTGGGGATTGAACCCAAGGGCATTGTACCTCTGAGCTTCACCCCCAGCCCTTTTTTTGAAATAAGGCCTTGTTAAATTACCCACACAGTGACCCTGAACCCGTGATATTCTTGGTTGTCTCCCAAGTACCAGATTTCCAGGCTTGCGCCACCATGCTCAGCAGAATGAAATTTAACATAGCAATTACAGATCTTTGTTTTGTTAGTAGCATTGTCTCTATGGATAAACAGATATAATGAATTTGCCTTAAGAATTGAATTGCATTCATATGACCACGTTTCCCATGAGTTTTAGGTCTCTGGCAGCTCACTGGAATTGGCCAGGCTGAACTGACATCCAGCATGATTTTGCCCATTGACTTCTTTCCATTGGTGTTTTGGTTTGGAAGCAACTTCCACCCTCAATTCTTGTGATGTACTGCAAGGTTCATGCTGACGTGTCTGGAACTGCTGTGCTTACCTTTATTCCCACGTTGCCCAGTATGCTATTTTTTTTTTTTTTTTCGCTACTGGGTATGGAACCGAGGGTCATTCTACCTCCAAGGTACACCCCCAGCCCTATTTTTTATTCTTTATTTTGAAACAGGGTCTCACTAAATTGCAGAGGGCCTCACTAAGTAGCTGAAGCTGGTCGAAAACCCGAATCCTCTGGTCTCAGCCTCTCAAGTACTGGGATTACAAGTGTGTGCCACTATGCCTGGCTGTTTCAATCTTTAAGTAGTTTTAAAATGCTGGTACCTTATTCTCAGTTCTGAGTATTAATAATGAAGTTTAAGTTTATATGTTATATAACTATTGCTATAAAGCTTTCAAATTTAAGGTTTTTATTTTTGTTTTAAATTATAGCCCAGAGGTAACAGAAAACATGGCGCATCATTTATCATCACAAGAGCAATCAGAGGTAAATAGAGCTTATATACTTTTCTATAGATCATATAGTTAATTTTTTCCCCATTTCATTCACAACTGTGCTATTTTAGAAAGTTTCGGGATTTAAAAACATGTTCTTTAGATTTCTGATATGGAGCCTGATGAAAGTAAGTTGCATACATGCTGAGTTTAACTTTGTACATGTACATAGATCATTGATGTCTATGTATACACACATACACGCACACCCCTTTTTAAATGCAGCATAGAGTAAAAGGATAGCCTAGGTTTAACCATTGTGGATGTGTCCTTAAAAGGAATTAAGATAAAGTCCAGTATGAGTCTTGGAGAATCTATGGATATTGAGGTGAGAGACCATGTTAAGTGGTTTATATGATGTTTCAGATGCAGCTGGTCAGAAACATACAAAATATAAATTTAACTATGGGCATAAAACATTACCTATAACAAGAGTCTGAGGAAGAATTGAGTTGACTACAAGGGCTTTATTTTACTAAGACTCCTTCTACCAGAACAGTGAGTTTAGGTACTGATCTCCTTTCTGGATGTTTTTAGATGAAGAAATTTTCCTGTTGTCACTTTTTTGGGGGGATATGACTGCTGTTTTTCTGGCTCTAAAGTGCTTTATTTTGGTAGATTTGAGCTCCTTATGAGCATATAGAAAATTCAGTTTCAAAGAAGTTGAATGCTTGAAATTCTAATTTATCTTCTGATTCAATAAGCACTAGCATATTCAGTTTTCATTATCACAAATACTTTGAAATTTTGGAAGTTTAGAAAAAGTACAGCCAGGTGGTGGCACATGTCTGTAATCTCAGTGCTTGGGAGGCTGAGACAGGGAGATGGCAGTTGCCATGACAGCCTCAGCAAGTAGTGAGACATCAATGTAGTGAAAGCCTGTCTCAAGAAACAATAAAATAGGCCTGGAGGTGTAGCTTTGGAGGTAGAATGCCCCCTGCATTCAATCCCCAGTAAAACACACACACACATACATGATACACAAGTAAAAAATGCTCTGTAGAAATTTAGAAAATATAGTTAACTGTAAATTAGAATAAGTTTTTCCTCATTTAATTCACAGATAATTTGTTACTCTTCAGACGTTTTTCCCATTGATATGCATCTAGCTGTATACACAGGTGCACACATATTTAAAAAAGATCACAAAGAATTATTAATACTGTTAGAGATTGTTTTCCATGGACTTCCCCATTTTGTTATTTTTGAAATATTTGCTATGAAGTGTAAATTGGCTTCTTAGTTATTATATAGTTTGATTTTAAAGGGTAATTACTCTAATTTCCCATGGTTTCATTAAAGCTTTTTAGATTGAATTTAACATCTCATACCACTTTTACTTTTTTGTAGTTAGGAAATGGTTTTAAGTTGTGAATAACACACAAACTTAGAATTTAATGTAAATAGATATATGACCCTGTAGAAGTTATATATATTAGATTATTCTCATTTTAAGAGCAATGTACTCAATTTTCTGTTATGCAGTGATTCACCCTGCAGTATATTTTGTATTCCATCTGTAAAGCTAATTTGAAAATGATTCTCAAAGGACAGCTGATTTATATTTGGTTTTGCTGTTTCTTTTTATTACAGATCGTTTATTATTTTTACGTCAATACATCTGGTACAGGTGAGACTTGACTTCAGAGAAACAGTATGAACGTCAAATACAAACATGATTATTTGATTTAAGTTTTCATAATTGATAATGTAGATGCTGACATTCGGGTGAGCCGAGTTCCTATAAGATATTTCACATATTTTGACATAAACTGAAGATAATCTCAGTAGAGTTGGTAGTCTGTCTTCCTTACTCATTAAGACTACCTCATAATGACCTCTTCATTTGAGTGCCTCAGCCTTATCTTGAACACACACATGATGAATCTGGTTTGTGTGTCTTTTAAAAAGCATTTCTGTTATTGTTCGGTCAACTCTCTTGTGAATATTCAGATACTGTGCTGAGAAGGTTCTTCAGGTTTGTTTTTGAGTACGTTTTAATTCTTTAGGCATAGAGTTGATTTTCAGCTTAAAGTGGGACAGAAGTATTTTGATAAAGGATATAATTCTGCTTTTAGAAATGTATGTAGGAATTTTAGGGAATTATTTATTAGGTTGCTTTTTCCTAATCTTAAAGAGCTCCAGAGATAATATAGTTCTATAAATGAGACCTTTGGCCAGGTGCAGTGGTGCATTCCTATATTCCTTTACTTGGAAGGCTAAGACGGGAGGATCACTGGTTTGAGTCTTAACATCTTAGGGAAACTCTCAACCTAATGAGACCCTGTTTCAAAACAAATATTAAAAGGGGGCAAGCAGAATGGCACACACCTGTTATCCAATTATTTGAGAGGCTGAGACAGGAGAATCAGATTTGAGGACAGTCTCGGCAACTTAGACTACAACCTAGTGAGACTCTTTTTGAGTAAAGAATAAAGATGGAGGTGTAGCTCGGAGGTAGAAGGCCCCTGGGTTCAATTCCCCAGTGCCAAAAAAGGAGCTGGGTATAACTGATATATAGAATACCTCTAGATCCAATCCCCAGTTTCCACCCCCCAGGACTTGCTCCAATGTTTTTCTGCTTTTATTCAATGGTTATATGAATATATGTTCACATACACACAGATGGCCTTAATTTTGTCTTGTATTTTGGGGGTATAGGGCGTGATAGTAGTAAGGAGTGAGGAGAGTGGGTAAGGAAAGGGAATATAGAGATAGGAGGGTGAGAATATGTCCACATTGCTGCTTGATACTGTTTTGCCTATCAGGAAGGCGGACTCGAGCAAAGTTAAGGCTCATGCAAGCCTTGTCCTGTGTGTGAGCACCTGAGGATGAAGCATCAGTAGGCGTCTTTGTCTCTCTTCCTCCTGAGCCGGCTTTTTCCTTGTACTGGCAATGTAGATTGTATAGGTTGGGAATGCTCTGTGAGTTTTGGTCTCATGTTTTCAAGAAGGTACTTCCATTAGTACTTTTGAAATAATAGTAATTAAACCTAAAGGTTTTTTGGGCCTTGCAAGTGGATTTTCTTTTATTTTTTTTAAATTTTGAAATATACAGTGAGAATTATAGGTAACATAATAAATGTATTGACTTATAGCTACATTTAAATTAAAGCAAGTGTTGCTCTTTTGCCATATTTCCTTCAGATATAACATTTTACATGAAAAGTGAGAAAGGAATATCTGAAATCCTGTTTTCTTTCACATTCCTTTGAGAGGAACTTATCATCCTCGTAGATGGTATTCACACACGTTTCCTGTCTTTATTAGGTTTCTGTAACTGTCTCGATATTAAAAAATGATCATTAATACACCATATGTTAAATACTATTTTGTGTTCTTCCAATTTCCATATTTTCTCCTTTTTCCTCTTATGTAATTTCTTTTTCCACTTATTTTCTTGATTTCTTCAGCTATTCCTCAAATTTGTTGTATCTATTGACTCGTGGTGGAGAATTTTCTCATGCCTCTTGTGAATGATTCATTGTGAACTTGTGCTTGGGGATTCTCACATCCTGTGCGTTAATGACAGTGCGGTCTGACCTTTGCTTGGGCCTTAAGTTTTGATGGGAGATTTCAGGCAGAGATGAGAGTGCTGGGGGAGGTATTTCTTGTCCTCTTACTGCGGGAGCAGTCATTTGAGCATCCTGGCTCTTGCCAGTCTCACTTCCATCTTCTGTCCTCTCTGGTTCAAAAGCTTGGAGTTTCTCTCTTTCCCTTCCCCAGTTCTAGTTTTCAACTACTTCTTTGTTGCTAATACTTAGAATGTTCAGCACTATATTGGAGTTTATTTTTGTTATAGTCAAGCCAGAATTTGTAGGTCATCATAGCAGGAAGGGTTTGGTATAAGCTTACTCTGCTCTATTATTGGTGCTCTAGATATCTTTTTTTTTTTTTTCTGGGAGGGAGATAAGATTTATACCATTGAACACACCATGTTTTTTGGAAAGAGTATATGGTAAATTTCAGGAATCAAATTAGTAACTTTGGGGTTTACTAATATTCACATTTAAAATTCTAATGGAAAAGCCCTCCCCTAGATATATGTACTGCTTACTATATTTACCTACTTATATATGGTTATGATTAAAACTAGAGATGTGTTGTGATTTCAGCCCTGTACCCTTTCTGCTCCCTGATGAACTGGTTCGTTTGGTTAATAAACAAATCAACTGGCATTTGGTACTTGCAAGGTAAGGATATATAAAACTCATATAATGCTTTTATATCTGGATTACCTCTTAAACTTTGTTATCAGCATTAATTTTGGTGCCCTTATGGCTTTTATTTTTTAATTTTATCACATGCAAATTCCCTTTGTCACCCGTGGCAAATGCTTTAAATGTTTGAGCTATATTAAATAATTTTCCATTATAAAGTCAAAAGATGAATAATTGAAGAAATTTTAAAATGATATAACTTGATCAGATGTTAAAGACTGCTACAAATATTGATAATTTTTTCCTTTCTGTTCCATGAAAGCAATGGAAAGCTCTTGGCTGCTGTTCAAGATCAGTGTGTAGAGATCAGGTAATTGTGCACGTTATTCATATGTAAAAATTTTCTTTGAGAAAATTTTACCTGATAAGAACTCAGGTTTTTAACCTTTTAAAGTGTGGTATATTTAAAAGAATTCTATTTTATTGTTTTTGGATTGATCCCAGGGGCATTCTACCTTTGACCTACACTCCCAGCCCTGTTTTGTTTTATTTTGAAACATGGTCTCACTAGTTGCAGAGGCCCTCTTCAAATTGCTGAGGCTGGCTTTGAATTTGCAATCTCCTGTCTCAGCCTCCTCAATATTGGCATTTTAGGCACACACCACCATGTCCAGCAAGATTTTACTATAAATCACTTAATTTTGTGAAGTGTCAAACACCAACTTATGAGTGTACTTCGCTCATTTTTCTAGTTTGCCACATCATTCTTCTATCTCCTGAGAAATTTTACGTTCTCATTAAATCTTAAATTCCAGACCCTTGGACATCACTTTTGTTTGACTAGTTACTGTTAAGTCAGCTAAATTAGATGGTCAGGAGGTTGCAAAGAGTGGAGACAGCTTCGCTTTGTTGGCATAAAGCTGTAATATCAAAAACGGGATGTATGAAAGACCAAGGTTACATATTATGATCAGAGATACTACGTGTCTCCTCAGACATTCAGTGGTATTATATACTTATCAAAATTCTCTATTTTTAAATGATATACCAGTTATGCAAGTAAGAGCAACAATAGCAACCAACTGAGAGAAACCAGTTCATTCTTCAGGAAATTTGTGGCAGCAAGTTAAATGGCATCTCTGAAATTGAGGGTCTATTTTTCAGGCAAGGGCCAACTGTTTTCAAAAATAATTAAATTGGAAGAAATTGCAAGATGCATAGATACCAGTCAAAATTTTTCTTTGTTGTTCTTCACTGAAATGAATTTAATGACCATTCAGCTGTTACCACACTGGTTTTATGTTTCTGTTCATAATATATTCCCCCACTTATCCAAGCAGAACTGGGCCCCCGGATTTCGGGGGAATAGGAGGCTTTCTGACTCCTCTTAAAACCATCCTGGTGGTAATGATGAAGCCTTTTAAAATTAAATTCCAGGTCCCTTTTTTTTTTTTTTTTTTGGTGGTACTGGGGATTGAACTCAGGGACGTTCTAACTCTGAGCTATACCCCCAGCCCTATTTTTTATTTATTTTTGAAACCGACTCTCACTAAGTTGCGGAGTGCCTCACTAGGTAGCTAGGCTGGCCGCGAACCCGGATCCTCCGGTCTCAGCCTCCCAAATGCTGGGATTACAAGCCTGTGCCACCACGCCCGGCAGTCCCTCTGTTTTTTTAATAGCAACATTAAGTATCAAATCGGCAGAGTGTTAGAATTTACATTGTTCTTGGGAATGGGCTAGCATCTCCTATTTGTTGCAGTAATATGAAATACATCTTTTTGAGAAACATGCTCCTGTTGTGGCTTATCTTCATTTTTTTCCCATGAAAAGAAAACAAATTAGATATTAGGGTGTGCATATAGGATCAAGATAGATACTTCTGCCTGGAAAGGAGAGTATGAGCAAGGATTTCCTGGAAGTATTAGTGAAAATTTTGATGATTTGCAAAAGCTTTATAGTGTATGTATCTAAAGGCTTATATGGCGAAAAGTCAACTTTACTAGGAAGCCTTTTGTTAACATACCCAGTATTGTTCTTTTCCTCCTGTCATAAATTGATTCTACACCAATCCTTTAAGCACCTATAATATATTTTCTATTATTGATAAGATAATGCTAAAAATATTGGATTGTTACAAATGCTTTACACATCTTAACTAATTTACTCCTGGCAGAAGCCCTGTTAGATGGTAGGTATTGTTATTTTCTCCCATTTTAGAAATGAAGATGCAAGCACAATATGATTAAACAGCCTGCCCAGAGACTTGAAATCAGCTCTAGTTGGGTGTTTCTTTTACCCACAGATCTATAGTGCGGTTTAGTCATGTTCTTTATCATGTATGTTGGCTCAGTTTCCCCCATTGTAGTTAAGACTGCTTCTGGAGTTTGTAGCTCCAGTTATATTATGTGCTCCTTGGAGGCGGTGGCTCTTTCTCCTAGATTGTTACATTTTTTGGAATATAATAGGGTTAAGTTTATTATTTTTTTGGTACTGGGGATTGAACCCAGAGGCATTCTACCTCAAAGCTACACCCACAGCCCATTTTTTTTTTTTTAATTTGGAAACAGTCTCCCTAGGTTACTGAGAGCCTTGCTAAGTTGCTGAGGCTGGGTTTGAACCTGGGATCCTCCTGTCTCAGCCTCCCAAGTATGGGGATTTCAAGCATGCGCCACTACGCCCAGCTGGAGTTAATAGTTTGTTCGATGAATTAAGTGGGATGTTTGCAAGTGGTCTAGGGGAAACGGGTGCTGAGAAGGCATTAGTGCATAACTCCCTACCATTTCCCTGCATTGCTTAGAGTTAGCATTCAGTCACTTGTGTTGAATGAATGTAGACACACACACCCACTGACTTTTCAGTAACCTAAATGGAAATGTTTTTGAGCAAAGATGTAGGATGATCAGCAAAGAAAAAGGTCAAGGAAGATTTCAAGTGAACTTATGAATAGCATTATCCTTGAATTTTAAAGAGATCCTATTCCATATTTTTCTTTCCCATGAAGAACATGTACAACACAAGATTGGCTCCTTAGTAATGGTAGTAGGTACTTAGTAAATATTTGATTGGATTAGAATACTAAAGATAATTCCAGTATCTCAGGCCATTATCGATATTAAGAAGTAGTTAAGAAGAGATGGTTTGGGAGAAAAGCAAAATGAAAAGTTGGAACAGTTTAATTTTAGAGAGCTCTGCCTGTTAATAGTACGTGGGTTGCTATTTGCCAGTTTTATTTTTGTACTGAGTGGTAAATGACTTTAATCACTTGTTATAGGATGACACACTTAACCTGCTTGTGTATGGAGCAGCCCATGGATTAAAAAAAAACTTCTGAATTGCTTCTTTAATTTGTAATTTGGCAGTAGATACAGTGGTTAATGTTTCCTTATTTCCTAAATAGAAAAGTAATAATTTTTTATGATTATGGGCTATTATAAATATGGGAACTAATTAGAAGCTGTCATGGAACACAACAAAAAGCATTTAAATAAGAGACTCTTATGTAGACAGCACATAAGTTCCTCCACCCACAAGGTTTGCTTAGCTATTTTAGGTAAGTTCTGGAAAGTTCTGCCCAAACCAAATACATATATCTCCCATCCTCTTAGCAAAAATAACAGGAGTTGGATTAAGGATGAAAGTAACAAACATTTACTAAAGTCTAATTTCTAATTTATATAAAATAACTTAGTCCTCTAAGTTCTGTGAAGTTCTTTTACCCCATTTTATTTTTTTGTGGTACTGAGATTGAGACCTAGGGCATTCTACCTCTGAACTACACCTCCGGCTTTATTTTGTTTACTTTATTTTAATTTAGAAACAGGGTCTTGCTAGGTTGCTGAGAGTCTCACTACTGGCTGAGGCTGTCCTTGAATCTGTGATCCTGTCTCAGCCTCCCAAATACTAGGATTACAGGTGTGGGCCACCATGCCCTCTTCATTTTATTTAAAGAGAAGTAGAACTTGTGTTAAATCTTTAGGTTACGCAGGCGGTGCTGGAACAGGCCTGCTTCACTTCAGAACCTTGTTCTTTCAATTCTCTTCTACTTGGAGGCCGAGCTGTCCAGTGCTTTGGGGAAATTTATTCCAATATGTATAGTCTTTAGTAATAGTATAATAAACTATTTTTAAAAACTGACTAAAATATTAGGATTCTTTAAAATCTGCTTTAAAAGTAAAGTCAGTGTACAATAATAGGAAATACAGTTAAGTAGAACAAAACTATAAATTTCCTATTTTACTGGCTAGAGTTGTTTACTATTTTAGGCTCGGTGCGGTGGTGCATGCCTGTAATTTTAGTCCTTGGGAGGCTGAGCAGGAAGATCACAGGTTCAAGACGAGCCTCAGCAACTTAAGACTCTGAGCAATTTAGTGAGATGCTATTTCAAAATAAATAGGACTGGGGGTGCAACTAGGAGGTAGAATGCCCCTGGGTTTGCTCTCCAGTACCACACATGCGTGCGCGCGTGCACACACAAAAACCAAAAACAAAAACCCAGAAAAAAATTGGTATGTTCTTTGGAACTTTTACATTTGCATATGTGTGTTTAATATTACATATGTATATTTATTGGCATAATACTGTATATTTATTGATTTGTGAATTGCTTCTGTAATTTATAAATTTACATCCTTTAATTTGTATTCTTTATTTGGTGGATAACCTTTTAAAATTAACGTTATGAACATCTTTCCATGCCACATGTAATTGAGTAATATTTCACTGCACGCACGTAACAAAATTAATCTTACTCATAAATTTTTCTCAAATTAGACATTAATTTCTTTGATATCTTTATGTGAAATTCGTGGGGATAACTTTACAGAACTAGAATTGCGAGGTTAAATGCTATAGACACTAAGGTTTTGGATGATTATTACTAAATTGTCTTCTAAAAGATACCGGTTTTTATTTTTGAGCATATAATCATACCACTTATGTATGTATTTCAAGATGTCACATTTTAAATAGGCCACTGATTTAAATATGGTGATCTGTTTAGGCTGTTTGACCTATTAAAATAAGACTTTTTTCCCTATATGATCAAACTTTATAATACTAGGTAGATTAGTGATTTTTTAAAAACTAGATTCAATCTATGAAGCTTTAAAGTATCTTTGCTTTGGCCTCATTCTGGATTTACTGCATGTGTCTGGGATTTGAACCCCGGTCCTTGCACATACTAGGCAAGTGCTCTTCCACTGGGCTCCACCCAGCCCTTTCTATTTTAAGGCAGGGGGATCTTGTTTGATTGCCCATGCTGGCCTCAAATTTGTGGCTTCTGCCTCAGCCTCTGGAGTAGCTGCAGTTGCAGGTGTGCACCACCATGACTAGCCCAGATGTACTGAATCAGAATTTTTGGGATTAGGGGAAGATATTTGTATTGTAATAAGAGCATGCTTAAACTCAGTTATGCTGTGTTTTGTATTTTTGGTATAACTCCATTTCTAAAGAGTTTTGGAAAAAAAAAAAAGCACCACTAATGACTCTCATTTGAGGAACAAAACCGTCTTTGAGCAAAGGAATGACCTAGTGTTGTATATAGGTGTCTAGTCTCCAATATCTCTGCTATTTAATAGACTTACACAGTAGTGTTAGTAGGGTAAAACTGTCTTGATTCTGCCATATTTTGCAGGTCTGCAAAAGATGACTTTACATCTATTATTGGGAAATGTCAAGGTAAGAGTTTCTAAAATATTTAAGAAATTAATTTCAAATCTACAGTGGCTTACATTGTTAAAAGTTAGAATAGGTGTTAAATATCAGTAAGGATTGTGCCTATTAGAATACTTAAAGCTGCAAGTTTATGTGGCTTAAATATTTTGCTGTATGATACACATTTTGGAGGACTTTAAAATTTAAACTGTTTATCCCCAAACTAAGACTTTTAAAAAGTGTTTGTACTAGGTTTATAGTCTTTTATTTTGGATTCGGTGCAGAAATAGAGTTGGTCAGGTAGAGTAGTAAAAAAAAAAAAGTCTGAGATTTGATCATTCTTTGATATATTAACAATTTATGTATATGAACTGTTGTGCTGGGTATTTAAGGTGAGTGAAAAGGTCGAGTTGTATGTGAGGCTTATAGATACTCAATGTTATTACAAATTTGAGCAAATCTCATAAGGAAACATACAGTACGTACGCAGTGAGTTTTTAACTGTGCTTGTGAGATAGTGTTGAAGAATAGTTGCTTTTGTCAAGCAACCTTAAGAATGAGAAGCAGATGTGGTGCTGATGGGTATTGAACATTTCCCAGTACAGCTCTGCTGCTGGGGTGGGCTTAGGGAGCCTGAGCTTGGCTTCTGAGGAACGTGCTCAGAATGTTGTAGTCATCCAGACATACAGGGTCCTTTTGAGCTTTGGCATTAAACACCTGCTTTTAGCCAGTAAATAAACTGAGGCATCTCCAAGTTCACATGAAAATGGGAAGCGTAACTGCGCTGTATTTCACATAAATTACAGTATTTGTATTTTTAGTGCCACAATTGATGTGGCAGCAGAGATGAGATAATGCTTTGAGAACTAATGTTTTGTTGGCTTCTGAATCTGTGAATTTATGACCTTAATGCTACATTAATGGCTTCTTTCCATTTCACGTAATGTGAGCTAATGATCATTTGCTTATTATCTGACTCATCTTTATGGGAATAACTCCCATATGCCAAATGATGTGTGTGCCTGGAGAAAAGGAGCCCAGATTGTTGTTAATGCAGTTCTGAAACTACATATTGCAGAGTCTGCAAACTCAAATAGGAGCTATTTGGTTCCACTTTGATATTTTTCAATTATTGTTTTGTAAAAAAATAGGCCATTTGAGAATGTTTTGAATACATGTTGCAATTAGTTTGTGTTCTGTTTGCCAGGCCATTTATAGTAATTCGTTCTTTTCCTTCTGTCTTGAATAGTGAACTAAAAATAGCACATGGAATTAGACTTTGTTTTGAACCATTCCTTGTTAATTAAGAGATCTTTCTCATATTTCCGATTTTAAGATACCGTAAACCAGTGTTTCCTAATTGTGAGCGGCGGCTTGCCTACTGTGGGAATGCTAATTGCCCATCAGCTCCAGTGGCTGGGCGGGCGCTTTGACAGCCCGAGCTCCCGCTGGTTGCACTAGGCTTTCAGTAGCCTTATCCTTTACTGGTAGTTGCCATGCAAACATGATTTTATTTTGACATGAAAAAGACTGGGAAGCATAGACGCTTTGAAATACTCAAATATTTCATTTCAGAACTGTGATTCAGGAGCCTTATCATATAATGACTATTTCTTTCCCTCTTATTGTAGTTTTAGAGAAGTTTTTTTCTTATTGAGAAGTACATTCTTAGTAGAATGAACAAAAATAGAAATAAGCATATCATCAAGAGGTAAATACTATTAGGATTATATTATCTACCTTTTCAGATATTTTTCTACATTTATTACTACAGATAGGTTTCATGACAGTAAAATATTTTGTAATCTGGTTTTTTCACTTAAAGATAGATTGCTAACTCTTATTTAGGCTGATTTTTAGAAAAACTTCCCAAACTATCCTTTTTTAAATATTTTCTGCTGGATAATTTCCTAGGTGTTAGGATATGTCTCCACACTATCCAGATAATCCAAAAGGTGCCTATAAATTTGATTTCAGAGCAGCAACCAACTCGGCAAAGACATCATCTTATGCAGATAATCGTGTATAACAATTAGCTGTAATAATAGGTTGCAGATAATTGCAATACCCCTTACATTCATAAGGGGTATTGGTGTGTAGATCGCTTTCTTGCAGTGTCTTTTTCTGGTTTGCTACTGGAATAGTACTGGTCCTAAAACGAGTTGGCAAGTGTTTCCTCCTTGTTCCTTTTCTGAAAGGGTTCGTGTAGAATTCAAATATTTTTTTCCTTAAATATTTGATAGAATTCACCAGAGAAAGTTGGAGATTTCTAAGTAGGTTTTAAATTCTTAAAATTTAAAAACATAAAACTTAATTTTCAGTTTTCATGGAATTTTTGCTAAATTATGAAACTTACTGGCTGATAATTATATCCTCTACCATTTTATTGTCTGTAGGATCTGTACTGATGTCTCTTATTGTTGCTGATGTTTTTAACTAGTGTTTTCTTAATTTTCTCCTGACAGGACAGTTTTATTGATTTATTAATCTTTAATAATAAACTGAGTTTTATTAACTTCTATTTTCCTTTATCATCCTTCTATTTGGTTTAATTTGCTCTCATTTTTCTAGATGACAGATGGCAGGTTAAATAATTGACGTTACCTTTTTTATGTTAAGCATTTAATATAAACATCTATTTCTTTTTGATATATAATTTAATTCTGTTGTGAGAGAACATGATTTTAATTTTTTGTTTGTTGAAGCTTAACCTATGGCTCAGCCTGTGGTCAATTAATACATCTTAAGAACTTGGTTCTTGCGTATGGTGTAGATATCGGGTATAGTGTTTTATATGTATCAGTTTGAATTGGGTGATGGAGCTATTCAAATTTACTTGTCCTTTTTGATTTTTTCTATAATATCAATTCTTGAGAGAGAAATGTTGATTTCCAACTATAATTGTGTATTTGTTTATTTTTTCCTAGTTCTGTTTTTATTTAGGAACTGTAGTTTTTAGATGCATTTGCATAAAGGATTGTTTTGTTGATAAAATGGCTCCTTATCACCATGAAGTACACCTTCTTATCTCTAGTAATATTTCTGTCCTGGTGTCTGTTTGCTTAATATTACTGTAGCCCATTTAGCTTTGTTATGATTAGCCTTTCCATGTTGTCTTTTCCTGTCCTTTTACATTTAGTCTTGTATTTGTATTTAATGTACAGTGCTAGTAGATAGCTTATAATTATGTATTTTTTCCCAGTCTAACAGTTTCTATCATTTACTTGGACTGTTGAGAACATTTACATTTAATGCAGCTATTGTATTGATCTGAATAGGTTTAAGTTCATCTTATTTTTCTTTGTCCTATCTCTTGTCTATTTTTCTTCTCCCACTTTGTTTTGGTTTCATTGAACATCTTTATTTTTCCATTTTATTTCCACTGTTGGCTTGTTTGCTGTACCAATTTGCCTTATATTTTAGTGCTTGCGTTAGGGTTTACAATGTTAATTTTAAAAGTATTACACAACATGCATCCATTTCCTCCTACTTCTTTATACCATTGTCATATTTGCACAAGTTAAACCTCCATGATATATTTTTACTTTAAACTTTCACATATCTTGATAATTTTTGTCACGTAAATTTTTTACAGAACAAGGAAAATCTTTTACATCTACCTTTTTCTATCACTGTATATATAAAACTGAGTTTCCATATATTTTTCTTCAGCTTGACTTACATTTCTTGTAGTGCAAGTCTCTTTGTAACTGTTTTTTTTACCAAATGTTTTCTTTCATATAGAAATCTAGGTTGACTCTCCTGCCTCACACTTCTATCTCTTTAAAGATGTCATTTATTCTGTTATTTTTGACAAATTAGCAGTCATTTGTTTTATCGTTTTCCTGTATGTAACGTCTTTTTTCTTTTTTAACCCTTTGATTACTTTTCAGACTTCTATCTTTATTGGTTTTTAGAAATTGGATTAGCATGGACTTTATGGCAGTTCCCTAGTTTTTCTTGCTATAGGTTTATTGAACCTCTGAAATAAATTTGTAGATTTCATCAGTTTGCAAAGATCATGACCACTATTTATAATTCAAATAAAATTTTCTCAACCAATGCCTTTTTT
>PVLC010027665.1:0-21678 GCA_004027655.1 Graphiurus murinus
CGGTCTCAGCCTCCCAAATGCTGGGATTACAAGCGTGCACCACCATGCCCGGCTCCCTTAACTCATGTTTTTTTTTTTTTTTTGCGGTACTGGGGATTGAACTCGGGCATTCTACCTCCGAGCTACACCCCCAGCCCTATTTTTTATTCTTTTATTTTGAAACAGGGTCTCACTAAGTTGCGGTGGGCCTCACTAGGTAGCTGAGGCTGGCCGCGAACCCAGATCCTCCGGTCTCAGCCTCCCGAATGCTGGGATTACAAGCGTGCGCCACCACGCCCAGCTCCCTTAACTCATGCTTGAGAGCAGAAGTTTAGTTCACTTCATTCTGAGCTAACAAAATGTGACTAAGCCTATTAACCAAAAGAATGGTAGTTATCCAGCCCTTATATGGAATGCTATCACCTGTGTTTTTCATATAAAGACCAAGGTCAAAATAGCAGACTGTTAACCCTGTATTAAATAACATAGACCTTTTTTTTTTTTTTTTTGGCACTGAGGATTGAACCCAGGGGCATTCTACCTCAGAGCTACATCCCCAGCTTTATTTTATTTGTATTTTGAAACAGGGTTTCGCTAGGTTGCTGAGAATCTCACTACTTGTGAGACTGTCCTTGAACCTACAATCCTCCTGTCTCAGCCTCCCAAGTACCGGGATTGCAAACATGGGAAGCTGAGATAGGAGGATCGCAGGTCGTGGCTAGCCTCAGCTACTTAGTGAGGCCCTTCACAATTTAGTGAGACCCTGTTTCAAAATAAAGAATAAAAAATAGGACTGGGGCCAGGGCGGGTGGTGGCGCACACTTGCAATCCCAGTATTTGGGAGGCTGAGACAGGAGAATCACAGGTTCATGGCCATCCTCAGCTACTTAGTGAGGCTCTTTGCAACTTAGTGAGACCCTGTTTCAAAATAAAGAGTAAGAGCCGGGCGTGGTGGTGCACGCTTGTAATCCCAGCATTCGGGAGACTGAGACCGGAGGATCCGGGTTCGCGGCCAGCCTCAGCAACCTAGTGAGGCACTCCGCAACTTAGTGAGACTCAGTTTCAAAATAAAGAATAAAAAATAGGGCTGGGGGTATAGCTCGGAGGTAGAACGCCCCTGGGTTCAATCCCCAGTACCACAAAAAAAAAAAAAAGAGTAAGCCGGGCGTGGTGACATACGCTTGTAATCTCAGCATTTGGGAGGAGACCAGAGGATCCGGGTTCACAGCCAGCCTCAGCTACCTAGTGACGCACTCCGCAACTTAGACCCTGTTTCAAAATAAAGAATAAGCCGGGTGTGGTGGCGCACGCTTGTAATCCCAGCATTTGGGAGGCTGAGACTGGAGGATCCAAGTTCGTGGCCAACCTCAGCTACTTAGTGAGGCACTTGGCAACTTAGTGAACTTATTAAACTATGTTTCAAAATAAAGAATAAAAAATAGGGCTGGGGGTATAGCTCGGAGGTAGAATGCCCCTGAGTTCAATCCCCAGTTCCGCAAAAAATAAAATAAAGAATAAAAAATAGGACTGGGGATGTAGCTCTGAGGTAGAATGCACCTGGGTTCAATCCCTCAATCCCCAGTACTGCCCCCCCCTCCAAAAAAAAAAAAGAAGAAGAAAACTTTAGTGGAAGTTTCCTTCCCTCCAAAATTGGTTTCAATCTGATTGACAGGAAATGTTTTTTATGTAGTTTTCCAGCACATGTGGTTTTCTAGTCAGTGCATCGAAGTATTTCTTGTGTTTCTTCAATGTCATAAAGGTGTTGTTATTGTTGTTTGGTGGTGCTAGGGATTGAACCCAGGGATGTTTACCGGAGCACTACCTCCAGTCCTTTTTATTTTTATTTTGAAATAGGGTCTCACTAAGTTGCTGAGGCTGGCCTCAAACCTGCTATCCTCTGGTCTCAGCCTCCCAAGTACTGGGATTACAGGCATGTACTACCATGCCCACCATGCCCAGCTTAACCAGACAGTGCTGTGTGTGTGTGTGTGTGTGTGTGTGTGTGTGTGTGTGTGTGTGTTACTGAGGATTGAACTCAGTGGCATTCTACCTCCGAGCTACACCCAAGCCCTATTTTTTATTCTTTTTTTTTTTTTTTTTTTTTTTTTTTTTTTTTTTTTTTGCGGTACTAGGGATTGAACTCAGGGGCATTCTACTTCTGAGCTATACCCCCAGCCCTATTTTTTATTCTTTATTTTGAAACCGGGTCTCACTAAGTTATGGAGTGCCTCACTAGGTAGCTGAGGCTGGCCTCGAACCCGGATCCTCCGGTCTCAGCCTCCCAAATGCTGGGATTACAAGCGTGTGCCACCATGCCCGGCTTATTCTTTATTTTTGAAACAGGGTCTCACTAAGTAGCTGAGGCTGGCTGGGAACCTGCAATCCTCCTGTGTTCCCAAGTACTGGGATTACAAGCGTGCCCTACCATGCCCAGCTGTAGGCCAACCTTCCACAGTGTCTGCACTTAAGGAGAAACAGTATAGCAGGAAAAACAAGCCATCTCCTAAACTAGACATAAGCTCTTCAAGAAAGGCTCAATATCTTTTGCTTCCTTGGTATTCTTTGTTGTAGGGTTTAATAAATTGGTGGTTTGAATATATGGGAAATGAAAGCACCAGACTGATAAGATTCTGTTCTATAGGATGAGGATGAAGAAGTATACAAAAGAGATTTCAGTGCACCTACTCTGGAGGATCATTTCAACAAAACCATTCTTCCTAAAGTCATGCAGGTATGAGAATCCTTGATAACATGAAAGGAAAAAGTAATGTGAGGGCTGGAGCTTGGTTTCTTTGGTGTAACGCATCATCCATCCTTCCCTCAGGTCAAGAACTTTGGACGTTCTGGTCGAACCAAATACACCCACCTTGTGGATCAAGACACCACCTCCTTCGACTCAGCATGGGGCCAAGAAAGTGCCCAGAACACAAAATTCTTTAAACAAAAGGCAGCTGGAGTACGAGATGTATTTGAGCGGCCATCTGCCAAAAAGCGGAAAACTACCTAGGATTCAACTACTTATTCCAACTGTGGGACACAAGGGGAAGTCTCATAATCTGGTCCTTGATTGTCTTTGCTTATTTACATGGTCCCTGTATCTACCCTACTGGACTTACTGTCATACCTGTGTCAGTGGGTAGGCATCTTTAAAGGTGCTTTGTGAGGTTTGGACTCATACTGAGAAACCCACAGGAAAGCACTAGCCAGGTAGGATTAGAGACTTCCCACTTAAAACTCTGAGAAATCTTGGGTTTCTCTGCTGTGGCTTCCCATGTTTACTTGGGACTGTTCTGAGTTTCTTTATCCAGCTCTTTAGCTTGGATCAGAAATGTGGGTGTTTAAGTGGACAATGCATTACTTCTACCTTAGGGTTAGGAGTAGTATGCCAGGAAATCTAAGCTCATTGAAACCTGTTTTGCAGTTCTGGTTGGAACCAACTTTTTCTAAGTGAACACACCTTTTGATCCATTTATTTGTGTGACAAGAAATAAAAGAATCACACAATCAGGATTTTTAGCATAATACTGGATAATAATATATTCAAGCTGATAAGTATTAACTACATACTAACTAAAATAAAAGATAGCAGAGATTGTCAGGCAGAGGCTATTTCACATTGTGATCATCCCCTTTGATGTCAGAAACTCAGATGCTAGACAGGAGCCGGGCATGGTGGCACACGCTTGTAATCCTAGTACTCGGGAGGCCAAGACAGGAGGATCATGGGTTCACAGCCAGCCTCAGCTACTTAATGAGGGCTTCCACAACTTAGGGAGTCCTTGTTTTAAAATAAATAATAAAAAATAGAGCTAGGAGCCGGGCGTGGTGGCACACGCTTGTAATCCTAGTACTCGGGAGGCCAAGACAGGAGGATCATGGGTTCACAGCCAGCCTCAGCTACTTAATGAGGGCTTCCACAACTTAGGGAGTCCTTGTTTTAAAATAAATAATAAAAAATAGGGCTAGGAGCCAGATGTGGTGGCGCACATTTGTAATCCCAGCATTTGGGAGGCTGAGACTGGAGGATCTGGGTTCGAGGCCAGCCTCAGCTACTTAGGCCCTGTTTCAAAATAAAGAATAAAAAATAGGGCTGGGAGTACAGCTCGGAGGTAAAATGCCCCTGAGTTCAATTCCCAGTACCGAAAAAAAAAAAAAAAAATAGGGCTAGGGGTATAGTTCAGAGGTAGAATCCCCCTGGGTTCAATCTCCAGTGCCACCAAAAAAATATGCTAGACAGCTAGTAAGTAATGACTAGATTTATTCCAGGAGCAAATACAGATGTTTGGATATCCTTGCTCTCTTACAGCTATACATAAAACAAAGGTTGACCCACAAAAGGGGGTATTTGTCTTATTGAATATAAATCCCTACCTAGTATCTTTTCCTTGCCCAGCTCATATATGGGGGGAGAATCGATGCTGAGTAGCAATCCAGGGTCAGCATACTAGAGTTTAAATTTTTCTATTTAATATGTAACTACCATGCACATAGCAGAGTACCAAGAATTCTATGGGTTATTATAAGAGATGAAATTTTACCAATGAGTACTTTAGGCAATTGCATCTATTGGGGTGGGGGCTTACTGGGAATTGAACCCAGGGACATTCTACCTCAGAGCTATACTCCAGCCTGAATTTTTTTTTTTTTTTTTTTTTTTTTTTTTGTGGTACTGGGGATTGAAATTGGGGGGCATTCTACCTCTGAGCTACACCCCCAGCCCTATTTTTTATTCTTTATTTTGAAACCGAGTCTCACTAAGTTGCGGAGGGCCTCACTAGGTAGCTGAGGCTGGCCAAGAACCTGGATCCTCTGGTCTCAACCTCCCGAATGCTGGGATTACAAGCGTGCGCCACCACGCCCGGCCTGCTTTTATTTAGAAAAAAAATCTCACTAGGTTGAGTCTTACTACTTGCTGAGGCTGTCCTCAAACCTGTGATTCTCCTGTCTCAGACTTCCGAGTACTAGGATTACAAGCATGCACCAACACGCCCACTTCTCAGTTGCACTCAAAAATGCACCTTTAGGGCCAGCCTCAGCAACTTATTGAAGCCCCCAGCAACTTACACCCTGTTTCAAAATAAAATAGGGCCGGGCGTGGTGGTGCACACTTATAATCCCAGCATTTGGGAGGCTGAGACTGGAGGATCCGGGTTGAAGGCCAGCCTCAGCTCCGCAAATTAGTGAGACCCTGTTTCAAAATAAATAAAAAATAGGGCTGGGGGTATAGCTTGGAGGTAGAATGCCCCAGAGTTCAATCCCCAGTACTGCAAAAAAAAAAAAAAAAGAATACGATGGGTGTGGTGGCACACACTTGTAATCCCAGTACTTACACTGAGACCGGAGGATCGAAGGTTTATAGCCAACCTCAGCAACTTTAGACTCTTTCAAAATTTTTAAAAGTAGGGCTGGGGAGCCGGGTGTGGTGGCGCACGCTTGTAATCCCAGCATTCAGGAGGCTGAGACTGGAGGATCCGGGTTCACGGCCAGCCTCAGCTACCTAGTGAGGCACTCCACAACTTAGTGAGACCCAGTTTCAAAATAAAGAATAAAAAATAGGGCTGGGGGTATAGCTTGGAGGTAGAACGCCCCTGAGTTCAATCCCCAGTACTGCAAAAAAAAAAAAAAAACAGGGCTGGGGATGTAGCTCAGAGGTAGAATGCCCCTGAGATCAATTGCCAGTACTATTAAAAAAAAAAATCCTGGAAACACATGCCTTTGGGTACACTAACTTTAATGAGTTTCCAAATGTACTGTTGAGAACTATTTAAATGAATTAAGACTAGCCTGCTAGCCGGGCATGGTGGTACACACTTGTAATCCCAGTACTTGGGAGGCTGAGACAGGAGGATCCAGGTTTAAGGCCAGCCTCAGCTACTTAGTGAGGCCCTGTTTCAAAATAAAGAATAAAAAATAGGGCAGGGGATGTAGCTCGGAAGTAGAATGCCTCTGGGTTTAACCCCCAGCACTAAAAAAAAAAAAAAAAAAAAAAAAGACTAGCCTGCCACTTTGAATTTGCCTCTGAATATATGAGTATTTTTGTATACTATTGTTCACATACATTGTGGGAGACGGGATCACTTAAATTCAATTATATTCCAGCATATAAGTTCTCTACAATAAAATAGGATATATAATGCTCTTGAGCCAAGATAAAACTGCAAAAAAAAAAAAAATCTTTATTGCAATAAGTTAATCCAGTCTGAGAAAGCATGTTATCAGTTGGTTAGGGCAATAAGAGCCTCTACAACGTTGCCCATGTGTTCCCGCAAGCTCCTTTCCGCTGCTGCTCTGGAGATCTCCATCTCAGTCATCTGCAGGAAAAGGATGAATCACATTACCTAAGTCACCAAACTTCTGACTCTACTTGTTTTAGGAAACAACCCAAATTAGGCACAACCACACCTCCCCTTCGCATTCGCTAGTTAGTAGGCTTTACTACTCACTATCAATTCTAGATCTTCCTTCTTGATTGTGACCTTTGCCAGTTCCTTCTCCCTGCAAATATTCATGTACATTAGTCCGCACTCTCTACCTCCACCATAAACTTCGCAAGGATTATTCCCGCTATGCCTTGCAGCCAAAAGTCTTGATAACACGAGTAAAAAGAGAAAAATGAGCAGGGCCAGGCGTTGGTATCACTTGCCTATAATCCCAGTACTTGGGAGGCTGAGAGAGAGGATTGCAGGTTCAAAGCCAGATACAGCAGTCTAGGAAGACCCTGTTTCAAACTGATAAAAAAAAACTACTGGGGGTGTGTAGCCCAGAGGTAGAAAGCTCATGGGTTCGACCTCCAGTACCAAAAAAGAAAAGAAATTAACCTGGCTTGGTAGTACACACCTACCCCTAGGGATTGGTTGAGGCAGGAATATCACACACAGGTTTGAGGTCAGCCTCAACAACACAGGGCAGACTCTGGCCAATCTAGTGAAACCCTGTTTCAAACAAAAATGGCTAGGGTGTAGTTTGGATGACCCTGGGTTCAATCCCCAATGCCAACAAAAACAAAAACAAAAAATGGTTACAATCAACATCCCCAACCCTTTCCCTGAAGGTTTACAACAGGCAGCAGGTGTCAACAGGAAGCTTTCCTTCTAGTAACAAAGTTGTAAACTCTCAATCTTCAGGAATTGATGCAGGGGTTGAAAAATGGTACAAAGGATCAATAGTTTTTTGGGGGGAGGAACTGATAAGGTTGGCTGTGCGCAGGAAACTTACCGCTCTTGCTTGGCTTTCTGCTCCCGAGAACGTCTATCTCCAATGACCGACATGGCCTATAGAAAAGACAGGTCTAGTAATACTCCGCTCGCTACCCACAATTCTCAGTGATCTAAAATGCCAGTAACAAGTGAGTGTTATCTAAGGAGCCCAAGACTATCAAGCTCCTTTTAAGCAAGCAGCCGGATCCAGTAACCACTGTTCTACGTGGCTACCCTCTGCCGTACTGCCTCCTCCTGCCATCGGGACTGGCACCCCGTCTCAGAGCTCTGGCTTCCAACTACAGACTCCACGGCCCCTCCGCTCTGGAGCCCGCTCAGACAAGCTCCCAGGCAGCCTCACCGTCTCCAGATTGGAACTCTGGATCTCCTTTTCCTCCGCATAGTCGGTGACGCGCTCCAGGTCCGCTGCCCCACTGTCATGCTTCCGCGGCTTATCGGGAGGCCGCTCCGGGCCGCTGGTCTCGGTCTCCAACTCCAACTCCACGTCCCCCTCGGTAGCCATGTCGATCTCACCGCGCCGCCGCATAGACCCCGCCTCACAACTTCCGGTATCCGCGACTTCCGCCTGGGAGAGGAGGCGGGGCCAGGCCGGGCCACACCTCCTTTATGCCCTGATTCTAGAAGCTTCAGTGAGGCAGGCAGTTCGCCTCTCAGACTTCCTTTCAGCTTGTAGTGTTTTCTGCAAGGCTTTCTCCTAGACCTAACTAACTCGTCACGACTCCAGTCCACCCCAATCGAACTCCTCTCCACCTAGTAACAATTCCCCACTTCCCCCACCAAGGAATTCTGTCCAACCCTAAAGGATGTTATCTAATCCTAAACCAATTAAGAATGCTAATCCCCAGGAGGCCAGATATGCAAATTGCTCCTTAATCTAGGGAAAACAGCCTGAGTAGCCCCGGTGCACCTTCACAAGGGCATTTGCATTAATCACTTTCTGGAGATATTTTCCTGATGTACCCATTCGGACTCAGACTGAGTGCTCAGCCCCAGCAATGCAGCAGTCTAATGAGCTGACTGAAGAAACTGCCATTTCCTCGTCTACTTTCTACCTGGAGGATCTACGCCTAAATCCCTGGGGCAAAGATGGTGGGCACCAAGGCCATCACAAGCCCTAGCACCTCGGTGGGCCTGGCACAGCAGCACAGCGGAGTCGGCAATGTCTTAGTGAAAACCTCCTCTTGTCAGGTGAGAGAGAGTGCTTGGGCAGAACGGCTTGAAAGCACTCCTAAACAGGGGCTATCTGGAAAACTGGAAGACTGGAAGCATAGGGTGGCTGAATCTAGGGAAGAAAGCCAATAAAAATGGGCCTTTTCTTCTTGTCTACTGTCCTTCTGGTTCTTAGCCTCGATAATCTATAAACCTCTCCTCCCATGTTCCCAGCCCCAAATGTTCAGATCTAGGGAAAAGTCTATAGCTCAAGCCTGCACACAATCTCTTGTGACGAAGCCCTACTGGTGTCAGTGGAGGGCAATCCTAATCAGCTCACAACCAGACATTCTGAAAATTTCTAAAAGGAAGAAATTGAAAAGGAGATTTTTGGAATTCAACCTCATGGATTAACTCCTCACATGCATCAACGTATGCCTTTTCTTAGCCTACAGCTTGCTACCCTGCATCTGCTCTATTCCCAGGTGTGTACCAGCTGCTGCCACTCTAGGTGGCCCTCTGTGACAGAGCCTACTTGTAGCCGCCTGCTCTACATCCTCCTCCATGTGGGAGCCTCAGCAGTTTGCTGCCTCCTGATGTCAAGGACAGTGGTAGAGAGGGTCTGGGGCAAGGCACCTGGGGTAAGTGGGAGGGGTTGGGTTGCAAGGGGGGAAAAGGTGAGAAACCCTGAAACACACAAGATTCAGATTGGGGGTAGGGGGCAAAGTAGTGGTCATACCAGTGAGTATACCTTGCCATTTCTCACACATATGCTTCCTCCAGATCCAAATGCCTTGGGGGTTGTGTGCCCACCTGTTTGGCCACTCTGACTGTCCAGTACTTAGTGGCTCTGGGGCTGTGTACCGAATATGTGCAGGAACTGCCACCTTCCACCTGCTGCATGCTATGCTGCTGGTCCACCTCCACTCCCCCACCAGCCCAAGGGCACAGCTGCATAACAGGTTTGTGTATACTCTCTGGGTGGGGAGGGGACAGAGAAGGAAAGTAGATACAAGCTGGGTAAAGGCAATTCCATGATTAATACCACTGTCAAAAGACAGAAAACACATTTAAGTCCCTGCTTCCACTGTACTTGCTATGTGACCACAAGCCAGACACTTGTCCTTTAGTTTCTAGTCTCTGCCATGGAGGTAACAATGGGATTATTATATGCATACCCTTTCGAAAGTGCAAAACTTTGCCCGGATGTCATTTAGGTGACTGAGTTAGAATTTGGAAGAAAGTACAATGGATCTGTTCCCAAACCCTCTCACTTGGGATTGTTTTTGTTTTACTTTTTGGTACTAGGGATTGAACCCAGAGGTGTCCTACCTCAGAACTACACCCCAGCCATTTTTTTTTTTTTTATTTTTTTTTTTTATTTTTTTTTGCGGTACCGGGGATTGAACTCAGGGGCATTCTACCTCCGAGCTATACCCCCAGCCTTATTTTTTATTCTTTATTTTGAAACCGAGTCTAAGTTGCGGAGTGCGTCACTAGGTAGCTGAGGCTGGCCGCGAACCCGGATCCTCCGGTCTCAGCCTCCCGAATGCTGGGATTACAAGCGTGCGCCACCATGCCCGGCACCAGCCCTTTTAATTTTGAAACAGAGTCTCACTAAATTGCTGATTGCTGATGCTGGCCTTGAACCAGCAATCCTGCCTTAGCTTCCCAACTACTGGGATTACAGGAATATGCCACCATATCAGGTTGTTGTTTTTTTGTTGTTGTTTTTGCAGTACTGGGAATTGAACCCAGGGGCATTCTACCTCTGAGCTATATCCCCAGCCCTATATTTTAGTCTTTATTTTGAAACAGGGTCTCACTACATTACAGAGGCCTAAGTAGCTGAGGCTGGCCGTGAACCTGGATCTTCTGGTCTCAGCCTCCCAAGTACTGAGATTACAAGCATGCATCACCATGCCCAGCTTTTACTTTTTGAGACAGGATCTAAGTTGCCCAAATAGGCCTCAAACTTGTGTTCCACCTGCCTCAGTGTCCCAAGTTGCTGGGATTACAGGGATGTACAACCACACCCTGCTGCCTTTCCCTATTTTTGCTTTCTCTGTCCTTCCCCATTGGGCACTCCCACTCTCCTTTGCCTTTTCTAAATCTGTTTTTCTCTCTCCCTCCTAACCAGCTTCTGGCTCCTCAAGCTGCTGTTACTGTTAGGTCTCTGTGCTGTTGCCTTCTGCATCCCTGATAAGCATCTCTTCCCAGGTACTCCCACATCAGTAAGCTAAAAAGCTTTCTAACATGAAAGTAGGTAGGAAGAGAGGATAAGTGATATATAACCTTCCCACTGGTGCCCACCTTGCAGCCTGGCATTACATTGGCATCTGTGGAGGCTTCACATTCATCCTATTGCAGTTGGTGCTTATCACAGCCTTTGCCCACTCCTGGAACAAGAACTGGTAAGGGGCTCATAACTCTAAAGGCTTTTCCTGGGAAAGTTGTCTAGCATTATTGGATTCAGAAAAGAAGGTCAATTAGGGAAGGGGAGAGGGGGCAGGAAAACAGAGGGTGGTAGGGAGAGTAGATACAATCAAACCATGTTATATGCTTCTATGAAAACGTCAGACTAGCCAAGTGGTGGTGCACACTTGTAATCCCAGCATTTGGGAGGCTGAGACCAGAGGATCCAGGTTCACGGCCAGCCTCAGGTACTTAGTGCAGCCCTCCACAACTTAATGAGACCCTGTTTCAAAATAAAGAATAAAAAATAGGGCTGGGGGTATAACTTGAAGGTAGAATGCCCCTGAGTTCAATCCCCAGTACCACAAAAAAAAGAAAATGTCAGACTAAACCAATTAATTTGTACAATATGCACCAATCATTCTTTCAGCACTGGGGACTGAACACAGGGACAGTCTACCACTTAAACCCTCAGCCCTATTTTTTTTTTTTGCAGTACTGGGGATTGAAGTCGGGCATTCTACCTCCAAGCTACACCCCCAGCCCTATTTTTTTATTCTTTATTTTGAAACAGGGTCTCGAGCCGGGCGTGGTGGTGCACGCTTATAATCCCAGCATTCGGGAGGCTGAGACCGGAGAATCCGGGTTCGTGGCCAGCCTCAGCTACCTAGTGAGGCACTCTGCAACTTAGTGAGACTCGGTTTCAAAATAAAGAACAAAAAATAGGGCTGGGGGTATAGCTCGGAGGTAGAATGCCCCTGAGTTCAATCCCCAGTACTGCAAAACAAACAAACAAAAAAAAAGAAACAGGGTCTCACTAAGTTGCAGAGTGCCTCACTAGGTAGCGTGCGCCACCACCCCCGGTTCCTCAAGTCCTATTTTTAATTTTGAAACAGTCTAGCTAAGTTGCCCAGGCTGGCCTTGAACTTGCCTCCTCCTTCTGAGTAGCTGAGACTATAGGTATGCATACCCAGCTTAATATGCACACACACACACACATATATATATATATATATATATATATATATATATTTTTTTTTTTTTTTTTTTTTTTTCCCCCCTAAAGCTGGGCAAAGGGCATGGCAGGGCATTGGTCCCATGGTTTCCCACTGAGCAGTGTAAAAAAGCTCAAGAATGTGATATCTGTGGATCAAGTGGGATGAGTAATCATACAAGGCCTCTGGGAGAAGGGGAATAGTAATGGGTAAAAAACGAAGTTGAAGCTCCAAGCTATTGCCCCCGCTCCCTCTCCTTAGGCAGACAGGTGCAGCCCAAGATTTCAAGTGGTTCCTTGCTGTGCTGCTGGTCACCCTAGGATTCTACAGCATGGGAGGTGCCGGGGCTGTGCTCCTGTTCCGCCACTACACGCACCCAGCTGGCTGGCTGCTCAACAAGATGCTGCTTAGTGTGCATCTTTGCTTCTGTGGCCTCCTCTCCTTACTCTCCATCGCTCCTTGCATCCGCTTCAGTGGGTATATGCCCTATAACATTCTAAATTTGGGGAGCCTTTTTTTTAGTATTATAGCAAATTTTATTAGCCTTCCTAATGCCAATTATCTTGACAAAAGAATCTGCTTCCCCCAAGGGATGGAGAGAAGTATAGGTGGGGATAAGAGTCAAGAAAATTATAACCCTGTAGACTAAAGAAATGACACCTATTCTCCCCAGAGCAACCCTGCTCCGGCCTTCTACAAGCCTCTATCATCAGCTGCTATATCATGTATCTGACCTTCTCTGCGCTGTCCAGCCGTCCTCCAGAGAGGGGTAAGGGACAGAACCTGGACTACCAGTACTAAGACTTTTTTCGCTCCTGCCAAATACCCAGCTTTGTTCTTAATACCTCTCTTCTGTTGTCCCTCCCAGTAATCCTTCAAGGACAGAATCACACCCTGTGCCTGCCTAGCTTGAGTAAAATGGAACCCCAAACACCAGACACCTCACTAACAGTGCTGAGTGCTGGCATCATGTATGCTTGTGTACTTTTTGCTTGGTGCGTAAGAGGCAAGGCATCACAGGAGGGTGGGTGCCAAGGACAGGGAGGAATCGTCAGGACAATCCCTAGACCATGGTTTATTTAACTTTAGAACAAGAAACTCTCCCTATCAGCAGGGACAATTCCTAAGAATAGCAGTTTGTCAGACGATCTGTATGAAATGGAGGTAGGGAGGAATGACTTAAGTCATTTAAGTATAAGCCAATTTTAGGGCTCATACGAATAGATTACTCTGTTGAAAAGGGACTTAGGGCCAGGCGTGGTGGCGCACGCTTGTAATCCCAGCATTTGGGAGGCTGAGACCAGAGGATCCGGGTTCGAGGCCAGCCTCAGCTACCTAGTGAGGCACTCCATAACTTAGTGAGACCCTGTTTCAAAATAAAGAATAAAAAGTAGGGCTGGGGGTATAGCTCGGAGGTAAAATGCCCGAGTTCAATCCCTAGTACCGCAAAAAAAAAAAAAGAAAAAATAGGGCTGGGGGTATAGCTTGGAGGTAAAATGCCCCTGAGTTCAATCCCCAATACCGCAAAAAAAAAAAAAAAGAGAGCAAGAAAAGGGACTTAGGGAGTACCCTCTCCTGAGGTCAACCAATATGGACTAGTTGACAGTAAATGCCCCCAAACAATTCCTTCTATTTGACTGAACCAGCCTGAGAACTCTGTTCTTTCTCAGCAATGAGGCTTCCTACCTGGCTGAGGTATTTGGACCCTTGTGGATTGTCAAGGTTTACAGCTATGAGTTTCAGGTGAGGATCAAGAACTCAATATCCCCAACAACCCTCCCCCAAAACACACAGACACACACACATCCTAACAACCTCTACCCAGAATACTCGGGTCTATCTGCTATTACCTTTTATTGAGTACCCACAATGTGCTAGGCACTGTGCTAGATACTTTACATACATGATCTCATTTAATTTAATCCTCACAACAACCCTGTGAGGTAGGTATATGCTCCATTTTACAAATGGAGAAATCGAGGCACAAAAGATTAAACATCTTACCAAAGTTTGCATAGCCAGTTAAAATGCTAGAGCTAGAATTTGAACCCAGGTATGCCTCCACTTCTTAAACTAGACCAATCTTTTCAAAAGGTAGTTCCCTAGATTAACACCCTCATATTCTTTTGAAGTCATTCCAAAACATGCTGCCTTCTGTTCTGCAGAAGCCTTCGTTCTGTTTCTGCTGCCCCAAAACAGTGGAGCCCGAGGATGGTGAGTGTCAAGTGAGGAATCCTGAGAAATGGTATAATTCTGTAAAGTGCCAAAGAGCCCTCAAGAGCCTTTGTGAAGGTAGCTGGGGGAGGAGGGAAGAGGTGCTCCAACAGTACTGGCTTCCCAACAGACCTTCCCTCTGTCCAGGGAAAAGGAGTGGGTCAGTCAGGCCAGCTGACCAAGAGACCCCTCAAGCTGCTCCAGTGCAAGCCCAGCATTTTTCCTACAGCTATTCTGCCTTCCACTTTGTCTTCTTCCTTGCTTCGCTCTACATAATGGTGACCCTTACCAACTGGTTCAGGTAGGATGGATATGGGCCTGAGTTACTCTCCTGAAAACTTAGTTTAGGGAAGAAACAATTCAAGGCCATTCCAAAGAGTTCTCAGGAAACATGTGTCTGCCATGACTAAGGGGAAGCAGAACAGTCTAAGGGATAGGGCCCTGCATATATTCTCTAACCACAGTTTTTGGATCCACAGCTATGAGGGAGCTGAGCTGGAAAATACCTTCACCAAAGGTAGCTGGGCCACCTTCTGGGTCAAGGTTGCCTCATGCTGGGCCTGTGTACTACTCTCGCTGGGGCTGCTAACGGCACCACTCTGCTGGTCTCCCACCCAGGACCCTCTGCCCCCTCTTATCTTCAGGCAACGCTGCCACATCACATCAGTATTGCCAGAAAACAAATAACCTCCACTCTAGGTTCTTTGAACAAACTGGGGTTCCCTTGAGGTTGTACTCCTAGTCTTGGCTCAGGGGCATAATCCAGCCCAGCACCTTGAGAATACAATGGGAAAAATGATCTCCTCCTACTACGTCTGAATTGGACTAAGTGATCACACACACCCTAATGCCCTGGGCAGAGTTTCTGATTCACTGGAGCTACCTTTAGGTCTTCATCCCAGCTCAAGATGCTAAATCCCAAATCAGCAGCTCAGGAACCACTGCTAATCCCAGCAGACAGTGTGGCACCAGCCCTTCCTGGGCTCCTAAGCTGGAGGTGGGGGCAGGGAAAGACCAACAGGGAATGAAGATAAAAAGGAAAATAAGCAGTTCAGCCCTGGGCACAGGAATATAAGAAGCCCAGAACCATAGAACAAAACAGGGCACAGGAAGAAAAAAGCCCAGAGGCTATCCCAGATTTTAATCCCCATCTTGAGGTCAAGGGAAGCGGGAAGACAAAAACCACCCTCATTCCATGAGGAATGACAGAACGGAAGAGAATGTGAACACTTGACAGCAGCTGACCACAGGAAGTCGGTGAGCAGCAGGATTTTTGGGCCAACTTTCAAGCAGACGAACAAACTGAGGAAGAATGAGGAAGAGAGGCATAAACTTAGGTCTTAGAACCTTCCCACTTAGACCCTCAACTCCATCCTTAGGATGATGCTCAAGGTCTGAGTAGGGGACAAAAAAAAAAAAAAAAAAAAAAAAATCACAGAAAAGAAGTCTCTATGGTTCTTAGATTTCTCTACCACATAATTGGAGTACTTGTCTGGTTGTCATAGTAAAAATAAAGGCTTCTTCTGTGATGTTTCACTTGTTAAGTCTACAAATCCATAATTCTACTTAGAAGTCTAAAAAGCTCTCCCCTTTTGGTGAGAAAGGGCAGTCACTCCTCCATCCCCATCCCCCCGAATCCCCAGTCAAACCAGGCGCTCAAGGAATTACAAAGCTACTTTTAATACTTTGGGGTGTGCCCCACAGGAATAAAAAACACTGGGAAGGGGTAACCTCCTCACTCCTGGGAGCGGCCCAGGAGGAGAGAGGCTACCTGAGGGTAAGGAAGCACAAAAGGAACCCGCTGCAGACTCAGGGCAAAGGGAATGCCATCGGTGCTGGGACCTGTGAGCACTACAGGAGGAAACGCGAGCATGGTGGGACTGGCTCCAGGCACACAGGCGAAGGGCAAGAGGGTTGGACACGAAGCCACAAAGCTACTTGGGTTCCTCCTTCTTCTCGTTTGCCTTTTTCTGCTTCTGCTGCATGATCTCCGAGTCCCTAGGGGTAGAGATGATGGGGCACTGGGAGGTACCAGAGGGCAAAAAGGACAAGATGCAGGGGGATGAAGGGCACAAAGGATAAGATGGAAGTGGATGGGACAAAGTTCAGCGTGTGGCTGCTGTATTCCCACCCTAGGAGTACAAGAGGAATAGAGCTGAGGCTCAAAAGGCAATCAGTCTCCATCTGGCTGTTGCCCAAGGGGTCAGAAGTCTGGCCATACAGGCCCAAGGCTCTCTATTCTGTGTTGAGTACCACACCCAGCAACACCAGTGAGAAAGTTGGAAAAGGGAGGAGAATCGAGACCAGGAGGGCCAAAAGTAATTGGGCTGTCATAATCACAACTGTACTTGAGATGTGACGCTCCCTGCCCTTACCCTTAAGGTCACACCCAGGGGCACTCAAAAATCAGACTGAGGGCAGGATCCTGCCCCAGTCCTTCCTGTAAGGCTGTGACCTAACAATTTGAAGGGTGGGGAGGAAATAAAAACCTAGAGGAAACAACACACTCTGCCCCTCACGCCTAGTCCAGATTCAAGCCCTGAGGTAGCGCTCTTCCCTGGTAAAACCCTCGGTCTACCCCAGGTCTCCCTCGTTCCCTCCCCTCCCTGGGGCTACCTCTGCTTGCGGGCGGCAGCGGAAAGCCCGTCATCTCGGCGCTTTCCCTTAACCGAGTCGCTCTGCTTTTTCATATTCTTCTGGCGGGCGAGTTCACGCTGGTTACCACCTAAGCAAAGAGGGTAGAAAGTGAGATGCCGGCGACCCTGCTCCTCCAACCCGGCCGGAGCCCACACTGCATTCCCCCCGGCCTCGGCACTGGCCCATTCCGGGTCCAGGGGCAGGTCAAGCGGCAGGATGGAGGGAAGACGGTTCGACCGAAGAGCCTGCAGGAGGCGTTTCGAGTTTGAGGGCGGAGTGGGGGCCCAGACAGATGGTGGGGTGTGCGGGGTCTGTCTGGGTCTCCGTGGGGGATGGGCTGGAGTCTGGAGTAGGAGGGTCCGGGCCTACCACCCGGCAGCTCACACCGCGGAAAGCTGGGGAGGGCCTAAACCGAACTGGGGGTCTCGCGAAGTAGCGGTGGGCAGGGGGCTCGATTTCCGGGCTCCAGGCAAGAAGGCAGCTAAGAGCGCTCCCGGAGACGGAGATCACTGGGGAAGCTGCGGAGAGGTCAAAGCCAGCAATTCCGCGGCCAGGTTCAGAGCGAACAGTGAGAAAAGGGCAAAAGGAAAGGGTCTCAGCGCTCACGGGTCATGGCGACGGCAGCGGCTCCGGCCTGCCTCCGTTGCGTCCCCTCGTTCTGTCCGACGTTGCAGGCCCCGCCCCCTTCTCACAACGTGACCAAGTCGTCCCCTTCCTCCCCGCCCCTTCACACCCGGGCGCCGGCTCCCATTGGACAAGAAGAAACACGTGGAGGCCAGGGCCACGCGCGAGCCGAGGCGGGTGGGGGGCGGGGCTGGCAGGCGGAGCGCGCGGCGTGGGGCGGGGCTTCCCGGGCGGGGCGTTGGGCTGGAGCTGGAGAAACTAGGCCGGGTCACGTGGGCGGGGTGGGGGTGGAGGGGTGCGGCCGGCGATGTGGCGCTCCCGCGGGGCCGAGCACGTGATCGGGCAAAGTGACCTCATGCGGGACAGTTTGGGGTACTGACACACTCGCCCTAGAGGGACCTGCGGGACGAAGGGCGGGGTTTCGCCCTCCTAGGTGGTTTCTCTAGCTGTGTTAGCAGAACTCTGGAAGTAAACTCCTGTCCTGTTACTTAAGACACCACCCCTCCCGCCACTTACTGGGACACTGGGGCTCACCGCTGTTGTAAAAGTACTTAAACGCAACTTCAGAAACCCGCTTCCAACCACATTGGAACCCTTAAACCCTTCTAATACAGAAAATCTCAGCCACATGCCAAGCATAGTGGCGCACATTTGTAATCCCAGTACTTAAGAGGCTGAAACAGGAGGATCACAGGTTTGCAGCCAGCCTCAGCAATTTATGGAGGCCCTCCGAAACTTAGTGAGGCCCTGTTAACATTTATTTATTTTTGTGTGCTACTGAGGATTGAATTTAGGCATTCTACTTTCAAGCTACACTACTTGCCCGATTTTTTAATGTTTATGTGGAAACAGGGTCTTACTAGGTTGATGAGAGTCTCACTACTTGCTGACGTTGTCCTCGAATCAGCGATCCTCCCTCCTGACCTCCCCAGTACTGGGATTACCGGCTGGACCCTTATAAAAAAAAATAAATAAACCGGACGTGGTAGCCGCACTTTTTTTTTTTTTTTTTTTTTTTAAACGGTACTGGGGATTGAACTCAGGGGCATTCTACCTCCGAGCTACTCCCCCAGCCCTATTTTTTATTCTTTATTTTTGAAACCGAGTCTCACTAAGTTGCGGAGTGCCTCACTAGGTAGCTGAGGCTGGCCGGGAACCCGAATTCTCCGGTCTCAGCCTCCCGAATGCTGGGATTACAAGCGTGCACCACCACGCCCGGCTGTAGCCGCACGTTTATAATCCCAGTACTTGGGAGGATGAGACAGGAGGATCAGAAGTTCGTGGCCAGCCCCAGCTACTTAGGCCCGCACCAACTTAGTGAGACCCTGTTTCAAAATAAATAAGAAGCTTAGCGTGGTGGGCGCATGCTTGTAATCCCATTACTTGGGAGGCTGAGACAGGAGGATACGGGTTCTCAGCCAGCCTCAGCTACTTAGGCCTTCCACAACTTAGTGAGACCCTGTTTCAAAGTAAAGAATAAAAAATAGGGCTAGGAGTGTAGCTCGGAGGTAGAATGCCCCTGAGTTCGATCCCCAGTACCGAAAAAATAAAAATAAAAAAATAAGAAATAGGGCTGGGAGTGTAGCTCAGACTGCCCCTGGGTTCAATCCCTAGTAAAACTTTTACACACACACACACACACACACACACGTACACACACACCTCTGCCACATCTGATATGTCCTAAAACACTGTCCTTGCTCAATTTCTCCACAGAAACTTTATTTTCCAGTGTCCAGCTTCCCACAAAACCTTTTTTTTTTTTTTTCCCGCGGTACTGGGGTTGAACTCAGGGGCATTCTACCTCCGAGCTATACCCCCAGCCCTATTTTTTTTTTTTTATTCTTTATTTTGAAACCGCATCTCACTAAGTTACGGAGTGCCTCACTAGGTAGCTGAGGCTGGCCGCGAACCCGGATCCTCCGGTCTCAGCCTCCTGAATGCTGGGAGCCACAAAACCTTTAAATATGAAGATGCAGTAGTTTGGAAATATTGAAGTGGCCGCGAATTCACAGACTATGAAGTTGAATCAGGGGCTGAGATTAGGGAATATACTGTGTCCATATCTCCCTCTGAAAGTTTCCCCTCTGAACCATATCCACTAAGCCACACCTGGTTTGTAAAAGACAGTTGAATAGCACTGAAAGCTAAAAGTAAACTCATTTTCATTCTCGGTCCCATTTATCTTCTGTTTACAATGGAATAAAAGAGAAATGCTTAAACCGAGTGTGGAGGCACAAGCCTGTAATGCCATATGTTGGGAATTTAACAAAGATCACAGGTTCGAGGCCAGCCTCCATAATTTAGCAAGACCCTTAGCAAATTAGCAAGACCTGGTTTCAAAAAAAAATTTTTTTTTAAAGTGAAGTGTGATGGGCAGGTGTCTGTAATCCCAGTATTTGGGAGGTGAAGACAAGAGGATCGCAGATTCCAGACCAGCCTCAGCAAATTAGGAGACTCTCATCAACCTAGTGAGACACTGTTTCCAAATAAAAAAATAGGCTAAGGCTGGCCCTGAACCTGTGATCCCCCCTGTCTCAGCCTCCCAAGTACTGGGATTACAGGCATGCACCACCACGCCCAGCTAGTGGGACCTTCTTTCAAAATAAAAAATAGAGCCTTGTAATTCCAGCATTTGGGAGGCTGAGACCGGAGGATCCAGGTTCGAGGCCAGCCTCAGCTACCTAGTGAGGCCCTCCACAACTTAGTGAGACCTTGTTTCAAAATAAAGAATAAAAAATAGGGCTGGGGGTATAGCTTGGAGGTTGAATGCCCCTGAGTTCAATCCCCAGTACCGCAAAAAAATAAAAAATAAAGCCAGGTAAGCCGGGCGTGGTGGCGCACGCTTGTAATCCCAGCATTCGGGAGGGTGAGACCAGAGGATCTGGGTTCGAGGTCAGCCTCAGCTACTTAGTGAGGCACTCTGCAACTTAGTGAGACTCGGTTTCAAAAATAAAGAATAAAAAATAGTACTGGGGGTATAGCTCGGAGATAGAATGCCCCTGAGTTCAATCCCCAGTACCGCAAAAAAATAAAAAAATAAAAAAATAAAAATAAAGCCAGGTATGGTGAGCACACCAGTAATCTCAGTATTTGGGAGGCTGAGATTCTGAGATTCCAGGATTACAAGTTTGAGGGCAGCTTCAGCAATTTAGCAAGGTCCCTCTTCAAGTTAGTGAGACCCTGTCCAAATAAAATAGGGCTGAGGGTGTAGCTCAGAGGTAGAATGCCCCTGGGTTTAATCCTCAGTGCAGAAAGGGACAGAGGGTTGGGAGGGAGGGAAGGAGAGAAAAAGAGGGAAAGGACAGAACATAGGAAAAGAGTTGTAAAAAAAAAAATTTTTTTTTGCTGGGTGGTGGCACACGCTTGTAATCCCAGTGCTTGGGAGGCTGAGACAGGAGGATCAAAGGTTCATGGCCAGCCTCAGCTACTAAAGAGTCCCTCCGCAATTTAGTGAGGCCCTTTTTCAAAAGAAAGAATAAAAAATAGGGCTGGGGGTGTAGTTCCGAGGTAGAATGCCCCTGGGTTCAATCCCTAGTACTGAAGAGAAAAAAAAATTATTTTTTTAGTGGTACTGGAGATTGAACCCAGAGATATTCTACCTTCAAGCTACACCCCTAGCCTGATGTTATTTCTTATTTGGAAATAGGGTCTCACTAGGTTGATGCAAGTCTCACTACTTACTGAGGCTGTCCTCAAACCTGCTGATCCTCCTATCTCAGCCTCATAAATAATATTTTGGTCCTGGAGATTCAACCCAGGGGCATTCTACCACTGAGGAACACCCACAGCCCTTTTTAATTTTTTACTTTGAAACAAGTGTCACTAAGTTGCTGAGGGTCTGTCTTGCCAAATTGTTGAGGCTGTGCTCCAACATGTGATCCTCCTGCCTCAGCCTTCCAAGTACTTGTAAGGCAGGGCAGAGAACCTAGGAACAGGAAGGGTTAAAAGAAACCATCTGTATAAGGAACAAAAACTGTGAATGTTAATAAGATGTTAGAGATACAATGACTGGCTACAAAGATTATGGAAATCTAAACAAAGTTTCAGCCCCTTCTGTGGGCCCCATTCTGAGGACAACTGGTTTAGATATATTCCAAGGGTGATCATATATTGAAGGGTGAGGCAGACAAGTGGAGCCAGGAGACTAGAGCCCACCAGCCCACAAGATAACAATACAAATTAAGGATTGAAATTGAGCAAAAGAACAATGCTCCAATAAAAATAAATAAAATTTACAAAAAGAAATTGAGAGCCGGGCGTGGTGGCGCACGCTTGTAATCCCAGCATTCGGGAGGCTGAGACCGGAGGATCCGGGTTCGCGGCCAGCCTCAGCTACCTAGTGAGGCACTCGCAACTTAGTGAGACCCTGTTTCAAAATAAAGAATAAAAATAGGGCTGGGGGTGTAGCTCGGAGGTAGAATGCCCCTGAGTTCAATTCCCAGTAC
>PVLC010027666.1:0-21633 GCA_004027655.1 Graphiurus murinus
AGATGAAGACTCTTTAAAATAAAAAGAAAAAAGTTTGCAGAACTGTTGACCAACATTTAATCTTACAATATTGAATATTTTTATTAAATGATAAATATTTAATATTGTAAGATTTATCTTTAAGTTGGGCATGGTAGCGCACGCTTGTTATCCCAGTACTAGGGAGGCTGAGACAGGATCTGTGGTTTGCAGTCAGCCTCAGCTACTTAATGAGGTCTTCTGCAACTTAGTGAGACCCTGTTTCAAAATAAAGAATAAAAAATAGGGCTGGGGGTGTAGCTTAGAGGTAAAATGGCCCTGGGTTCCATCCCTAGTACTGCAAAAAAATATCTTTTTAATGTAAAATAATTTTTTTTATTTCTTTATAAATTATAATTTTTTTATAATCTGGCTTAGTGTTGGTTTCTGTCCAATAAGAAATGGAAAAAGAATGATCAGTTTCTGTTATCTGAAATCAGCAAAGAGTATTTAGGGATTAAAATTGAGTTTTCAGAGCTTTCTGTTCATATTCATTCTTTAGGAAATAATTTGATATAATAAGTTCTCCATTTTCTTCTCCCAACCCAGCTAAATCAGTTAAATACCCTTATTTTGTTACCCAAAAGCTTTTAATACAGCATTAATAGTTTTTTAGACATCAGTAAGTAGCTCATTGCACATAGAACATTAAGTGTGTTTTTAGTTTGGTTGAGCAGGCAAACGAGCCTGCTATAATTTCGAATTCTAGATGGTCAGTTTTCTTTAACTTGTTTGGTGTTTTTTGTTTTGTTTTGTTTTGTTTTTTTGTGGTACTGGGGATTGAACTCAGAGGCATTCTACCTCCGACCTATACCCCCGACCCTATATTTTATTCTTTATTTTGAAACAGGGTTTCACTAAGTTGCCTCACTAGGTAGCTGAGGCTGGCTGAGAACCCGGATCCTCCGGTCTCAGCCTCCCAAATGCTGGGATTACAAGCACGCGCCACCACGTCCAGCTGATGATTTTTTTATATAAGGCAGTATCACAACTTTTCGCACTTGTGCAAAACTTGAGCTGCCCAGAATAATTAGCTATTACTGAAGTGCTTACTTAGCAGTGCTTTATTAACACCTTATCAATCAATAGTAAACATTTATTTCTAATAGTTTATAAACTCTCCCAGTTCTTATTAATTCTCTAAGTGCTGTGTAATGAGTCAGTTTTATTCTTCTTCATTTGTCTGAAAGGTGGGAAAAAATTTCAGTCGTTGATTAGGTTGGCAGGCCTGAACATGGGAATGTGGAAAATTGACCTTCATCTCATATTCCTATAGTATTTTTATATTCAAGCACTGACCAGCCATATGTCTCCTTTTCGTCTCCCTTCAAAGCCTTGGTAGTTCCTCCAGTAGATGTTCTTGGTATTGAAGCATAATTAACAGCAATCTCTAAAATTAATACCCTTATCTTTTCTGTCTGCCACACTTTCATCATCCTCTAGTTCTGCTTCCCGAGAGCAGAAATCTTGAGTTTTGTGAGTTATTATCACATTATAAAATAAGAACAAGACCTTCATCCTGTGCTTATTTCAAGATCCTTATTATTGATTCAGGACCCATATAGCCAGCATTCTTCTAGCTTAAGGTAATAGAAAATTGATTGCAGTGACAAAGACCGTAGAGTCTTAAACCAGACTACCTAGATTTGATCCCAGCTTTGCCTCTTACTACCTTTATGATCTTGGGAAAGTTTAACCTCTTTGTGCCTCAATTTCCTCATTAATAAAATTAGAATAATAATAATACTTGCCTCATAGAGTTATTTCGAGGATTAAAATGAGATGGGTGGATAGCTAGAACAGTACTTACTGAGCACTTAATAACTGCTATAAAAGTAGTAAGGACGTGATGGGGCACATTTGTAAATCAGTACTTGGGAAGCTGAGACAGGAGGATCCCAGGTTCGAAGCTAGCCTCAGCAACTTAGGCTGTCAGCAACTTAGCAAGACCCTGTTTCCAATTAAAATTTTAAAAAAATTGGTCTGGGGGTGTAGCCCAGAGATAGAGGCTTCTTGGGTTCCATCCACAGTACTACCAAAAAAAAGAAGTAAGGAAAGGCCTTGTAGAAGAGGTAAAACTTCATCAAGTTTAAAGAAAATAGGAAAAATTCCTATGAACTTCTTCTTCATGGAAGATATATTTAATGTACAAATTAGTGACACCCCTAAGCCCTCCACCCAGACTGCATCCTCGTTATACCTTTCTTCTTGTTTTTTCCATTGCCTTTCCATTTTATTAATTAGAAATTTGTGGTTTACAGCCTCAGCTACTTAGTGAGGCCCTCTACAACTTAGTGAGACCCTGTTTCAAAATAAAGAATAAAAAATAGGACTGGAGGTGTAGCTCAGAGGTAGAATGCCTCTGGGTTCAATTCCCAGTACTGCAAAAGAGAGAGAGAGAGAAAGAGAGAGAGGAGGGAGGGAGGGAGGGAGATAGGGAAGGAAGGAAGGAAAGAATGAAGGAATTTGTGGCCTAAATTTGTTTTCCTCCTTTAGCTTGATATTTCAAGAACCACTCTCATCACATCTCCTTTTTTAGTTTCTTTGAAAGCCCTTCCTGTCTGCATAAAGATTACTTAGGCTTTCGTGTATTGCAAATCCTAAGGCTATTTAAAAAAAAAAAAAAAAAAAAAAAAACTTTAAAGTTCCAGCTTAGTTGGAGTTTTTTTTTCACTCTGCTTTGAAAAGAGTTACTATAGTTGGAACAACATATTCACACCAGCTCTTTGAAACACCTGTGTTCCAGGTGAAGCCAAGAAAGAAAAAAAAAAATCTAAAGCTTGACTCTATAATCTTTTCACCTCTCTATTAAAAAATAAATACATCTCTAAAACGTCCCAGCTGGTGGGAATGAAATGCTGTCAGGGCTCTTAACTATTAGAGGATAATATTGAATAACTACAAAGCCACACCTAATTTGAGCTTCTGAAAAGCCTCAGAACTCCATTATCATCCTCCTGGACTGCTTAACCTTCTGGTTAACCTTCTGATTATTAGCCACTTGACATATTTAATTCAGGTGTGAGGTTTAAGGATGCTCATGGGGCTATATTTATTTGATCTTTTCTGTCATATCCCACTGTTCTGACTTTACTTCTATTTTTTTAAGTTGCTAGACACCAGGAGGCATGTGTTACATGGAGGCCTAGAGGTTTCAGAAGGCACTAAGTATATCAGACTTGCCTTAATTGGTGAATATAGGAAATCAGTGGAGCTTTTAACTACTTGACAAATCAGCTGAGTCTCCTGCTCTCAACTCAAATTTGAGAGCAGTGTCTCAGGAAACTTAATAGACCCATAACACACTAGCACAAATTGTTATTTTAGCCAGAGTAGTTTATTTAGGAACTACTTACTGTATTCCTTTGCTTTTTACATACTTTGTGCATGTCATTATTAGATATTAATCAAGAAAACTGAATTACACAATTGGCAATAGGTTTAATAATTACATGTTTAATTAGCAGTCTTTTCCTCTTTTTTTTTTTTTTTGGTGTGTGTGTGTGTGTGTGTGTGTGTGTGTGTGTTACCAGGGATGGAACCTGGGGGCATTCTACCTCTGAGCTACATCCCCAATCCTATTTTTTTTTCTTTCTTTTGAAACAGGGTCTCACTAAGTTGTAGAGGGCCTCATGAGTAGCTGAGGCTGGCCGTGAACCTTCAATCCTCCCGTCTCAGCCTCCTAAGTACAGGGATTACAAGTGTGCACCACCAGGGCTGGCTTCTTTTCTTCTTACTGATACATCACTTAGAAGTAACAAAAGAAGCTGGGTGTGGTGGCACATGCTTGTAACCCCAGCATTCGAGAGGCTGAAACTGGAGGATCCGGGTTCGCGGCCAGCCTCAGCTACCTAGTCAGGCATTCTGCAACTTAGTGAGACTCGGTTTCAAAATAAAGAATAAAAAATAGGACTGGGGGTGTAGCTCGGAGGTAGAATGCCCCTGAGTTCAATCCCCAGTACTACAAAAAAAAAAAAAAAGTAACAAGAGAACCATATTGTAGAAAATAGGATCAGGTTGACGTTGCATTTCTCCAAAAGAAATATGACTTGTATGAGTAAAAAAAAGTTTTGTTTGTTTCTGGTTTTTTTTTTTTTCATGTGTGTGTTTTCTTGTTTTGTTAGATACGTGGAATATTAATCATTTATAGGATACTAATCTCGTAGCTAATTTTTACCACTCTGAGCTCAAGGCTAAGAAACTCTTCAGGTTATTAGAAACTCTTTCCCAAAACCAGGTATTCCCTGTGTAGAGGATCTCAAAGGTCTACAGAGATCACAACTTTTAATTGTTCCCTTGAGTTTCCAGTCCATCCAAAACCAACCATGTAGATACTTCTCAAAAATTATATATCCTCTAGAAAACTTTTCTTGGTCTAAGAAAGGGCTTTTTGTCCTTTTGTGAGTGAACTCTGAAGGAATGTGAGTGTCATGGACATAATGTTTTTCAGTGCCAAAAATTCCCACATGAGACTGCATATTAATAAGTGGATAGTCTCCTTTCAGTGGCTATATCTTTTTAAGGTTGCCTGAGCTTTCCTCTTGAGGTCCCATTGGCATAAAGGAGCTTTTTGAGTGGTTGTCAGTTTCTTTTTTACTTATATTCTTTTGCTCTACCTTCCTCCCCTGGGAGAGAAAAAATATGTTGGAAGAAATAAAAGCACAGTCATACATTTTGGCAAAGGTCATGGACTTTGATTTTAGGAAGTCCTGAGTTCACATTCTGATTTCCTTATACTTATTAGCTTTAGACCTAGAAAAAGTTATTTGAAGCCGGGCATGGTGGTGCAGTACTTGGGAGGCTGAGACTGGAGGATCCAGGTTCCAGGCCAGCCCTATTTAGGCCCTCCGCAATTTAGTGAGACCCTGTTTCCAAATAAAGAATAAAAAGTAGGGCTGAGGGTGTGGCTCGGAGGTAGAATGCCCCTAGGTTCAATCCCCAGTATGGCAAAAAAAAAAGAAAAAGTTATATGATACTTCTCCCTGTTCTTCAGTTTTGTCAGTGATAATGGAGATAATACTCTTTCTTACAGGAAGGTTAAGGATTAAATACATTGATGTCTTTCTTTTCCATAAAAGATGCTTGATGCTTTCTTTTCTATATTGATGTTTAATAAACTCAGTACCCTTCCTTCAAAGATGATGGTGATCATAATTACTACCTAATTCCTGTTCCCACTGTCCCAGGCATCTATATGTGATTCTAAATTCATACATGGAGCCAGGCGTGGTGGCGCACGCTTGTAACCTTAGATTTGGAAGGCTGAGACCGGAGGATCCGGGTTCACGGCCAGCCTCAGCTACTTAGGCACTCCGCAACTTAGTGAGACCCTGTTTTAAAATAAAGACTAAAAAATAGGGCTGGGGGTATAGCTCAGAGGTAGAATGCCCCTGAGTTCAATCCCCAGTACTGCAAATAAATAAATTCATACATGGCAGTAGTCCAGTGCCATGGATGTCATTGTGCCAATTTTGCCAATGAAGAAACAAACTCAGAGTAGGTAATTTGCCTAATGTTATCAAGCTAAGAAGTAGCAGAGTCAAGATTATAACTCTGGTGATTTTGATTCTAAAGCCCACACCACACTGCCTCCCACTGCTAAATCCATTTGACTCCTCATGTTAAAATTTCCCCAGGAAATGATTTTTTTCTTTATCTCAGTACTTGGGAAGCTGAGGCAGGATGATTGCAGGTTTGAGGCCAACCTCAGCAACTTAGTGAGATCCTCTTTCAAAATAAAAAATAAGCTGGGCATGGTAGCCCACATCTGTAATCCCAGTACTTGGGAGGCTGAGACAAGAGGATTGCAGGTTTGAGGACACCCTCAGCAAGTAGTGAGACTCTCATCAACCTAGTGAGACCCTGTTTCCAAATAAGAAATAAAATCAGGCTGGGGGGTGTAGCTCGAAGGTAGAAAGCCTCTGGGTTCAATCCCCAGTCCCACAAAAATAAATAAATAAGGAAGTAAATAAATAACAAAATAAAATAGGACTGGGTATGTAGCTCAGAGATAGAATGCCCCTGGGTTAAATTTTACCCTGGTACCAAAAACAAAACAAAACAGTTCCAGTCCTTCTCCTTATACCTTTTCCTGTGATTTTTAGATTTCTGAGATTTACTTTATCATTTTTATGCTAATATTTTATTAATTCAAAAGCACTTTACAAGAAAATATAAGTACAGCTTCCAATAGGAATGTTATACCTGGACTTGGAACCAAGCTCATGGATTTTGAGTTTGCAAGGAAAAACAGGCTTTCAGGTTAAACAATAATTCATAACCAAAACATAGTACAAATGACAGCATGAAAAAAAAAAAAAGTTGCACAATAACTCAAAAGTTCAGCTCTACAATGTACCCTTAAACTGGCTGGACACTGGTACTTTTAAATCTCAAATTTCCAAATAAAGGATGTTACAAATAGTTATGTATCCATAAATAGCAATCACATAAGGAATGTATGACCTAAGCAAAGAGGTAAACTTTCTGAAACTTATCAGATTCTGTACCAACCAGGCAACCTCTGCCCAGGGTGAAGGCTATTTGAAGTTTCAAAAACTTCTAATCTAGTGTATAATAGTGTAGTTTTTTTGTTTTGTTTTGTTTATCTTTACCTGCAGGCCTGTGTTCACAGCCACCTTTAAAGGCTGCTTATTCATCTAAAGCTACATACTATAACTACTTCATCTTTTGAAGGATAGGGTAAGAAGAAAGGCTGGGATCTAGCACCACCTCTGTTGCATGCTATGACTAGTTCTTCACCTTTCTAAACCTCTGCTCCTCTGTATAGTGGGGATCATAATAAGACTTCTTGTAGTAATTAGGAGTAGATGAAACAAAATACATTTAAAGCTAATGCCTAACGAGTAGAAAACTTGAAACAATTATCAGCTGTTTTTCATTCAAGCTCTGTGTCCATGTACACTAAAATCCTTTTGCTTCCTTTTTGTCCTCCCTACGTCAGTCCTTTTTCAAACCCCTTGACCGTTGCCTCGCATTCATCTTATTTTTTTCTGTCTTGTCATTTAGTATAGCATGCTCTCTATACCCACTTGGAACCCAGTCAGTATTTATTGATGCTAGTGATGATGGTTAAACAAAGATGTTGTTGGCATCGGTCCTGCAGCCTCTGAGACTGCTCGAGTAATCATGACTTCCTAAAAACAGAAAAGTACTCAATCATCTTACTCATAATTGAAGGTCAGAATTGGATGTAAAGCTGTTTCTGTGGCGATTGTGTAGCTTTTCTGCAGCATTATCTTTGACAGTTGGGGTAGTCAGTATTTCTGGAATAAGGCTGATTATCCTGCATTCTTAAATTACTTCCTAAAATAGATGCAGCATCATAGAGGTAGGTTAGACAAATATTGATCCTAGTTCAGATTTGTTTTAGTTGGAGCAGGAGGTCATGGGAGGCTTAACATTGAGGTGTACTTGGCTGCCAGGCTCTAGATTAGTTTCCTGTTTTTCTTGCGCATAATCTTTTTTGCATCAGAGAAAAATTGTACAAATCTGTAATTCCAAACAACCCTCTTTTTTCCTCTGCCTGTCAGGCTTTTTCCTGCCTCTAATTCTGTCCTCCACAAAGACATTTTCTTCCTGAGCAACCTTCATGGGAGTCTAGCAAGATGCCCTGCTAATATTTGGGTATTTTGCACTAATAACTCAGCTGTTGACACGGGTGTGCATTATTCTAAACAATGTTATGTCATGTTATCATAAAGGTTGAATTTATAACCTATTAATGGTTATGTGTTTGCATAATTTTAATATCAATGAGTTTGGGGGGGTTGTCATTGTTGTTGCTGTTGTGTGTGTGCGTGTACTGAGTATTGAACCCCAGGGGCATTCTACCTCTGAGGTATACTCCTAGCCCTTTTTATTTTTTATTTGAAACAGGATCATATGAGGTTGCCGAGGGTGTCACTAATTTACCGATCTAGCCTCAAATTTGCTATCCTCCCATCTCAGCCTCCCAAGTACTAGGATGACAGGCATGTACCATCACACCAGCATCCATATTTTTTTAATTAATGGAAAAAATAAATACAAGAAAAATGTCTTTTGCAGAGAAAAACAAGATTGTAACCAAAAGCAAAATCAGTATCCTGTCTGTGAGCTGGGCATGGTGGCGCATGCTTACAATCCTAGTAGTTGAAAGGCTGAGATGCAGATTCGCAGCCAGCCTCAGCAACCTTGTGAGGCCCTCCACAACTTAGTGGGACCCTGTTTCAAGTAGAAAATAGGACTGAGGATGTAACTCGGAGCTAGAATGCTGGAGACTGAGTTCAGTCTCCAGTAATACACACACACACACACACACACACACACACACACACACACACACACACACAATTATCCTGAAGTCCTTTGCCCCTTTTATATAGACACATACACACGCTAATTTTTAAAGTTCCTCTTATCTATTTAAAAAATAATAGGAAATATGAAGCTATTGAAGAAGTTATATAAGTAACCATATTTGATTCATACATGCAGGGAAAGTGGGTTTTTTGTTGTTTTTCTTTTTCAGAACTGGGGATTGAACCCAGGGGCATTCTACCTCTGAGCTACATCCCCAGCCCTATTTTTTTTTTCCATTCTTTATTTTGAAACAGTCTCACTAAGTTGCAGAGGGCCTCGCTAAGTACCTGAGGCTAGCCATGAACTTGCAAGCCTCCTGTCTTAGCCTCCCAAGTACTGGGATTACAATCATCTGCCACCATGCCCAGCTTAGGGGAAATTATTTCTTCAATTGTCAAACTTAGTTTAGTAAGTTTACTAAAGAAGAGTAAAAGGAACAGAACTTGAAAGAAGTGAATACTCAGGAGATAGAGAGGCAAAAAGATAGTAAAATTTAAAAAAAAAAAAAAAAACTTGTTTCTTAGAATTTTTTGAGCCTTTGTATTTTTCAGTTATTGACCAAGAGGGTATCGTCATCTGGTCTGTCAATCTCACATTCCTTCACTGGAAGAACAGAGAATCATTATGAACTAGGTTTGAATCCAAGTGCTGTGTCAAGCATCTGAACCTTTCCCAGCCTCAGTGTGTTCAACTCATAAATAGGAATAGTTATAGGTTAAGGTATTGTGAGGATTAAATGAAGTGACTTATAAAGAAGCACACAGTAGCTTCAAAAGACTTTCTCTTTTTCTTCTCCTCATAGCCCGTAATTAAAAGTACAGAATTCAGCTGGGCATGGTGGCGCACGATTGTAATCCCAGTACTTGGGAGGCTAAGACCGGAGGATCTGGGTTTGCCACCAGCCTCAGCTACTTAGTGAGGCACTCCACAACTTAGACCCTGTTTCAAAATAAAGAATAAAATAGGGTTGGGGTGTAGCTTGGAGATAGAATGCTCCTGGGTTCAATCCCCAGTACTGCAAAAAAAAAAAAAACCAGAATTCAACTATCCTTTATTTCAAAGTAAGCTACATACTATGGAGATGTTTGAGTAAGAAATGGAAATAGTAGACTCATAAAGTCAAGCTCCTGTAGGAAGCAGCTTGATGGGCTAGAGAAAGCACAGGAATAAGAGTCAAGAAACCTAAGCTAGTCTTGGCTTTATACTGACATGGAACATGACCCTGGGCAAGTCACTTAACCTCTCTAGCACCTTTTATTCCCATTAAGTGGTGTTCTCCAGTAACTAATATTTGAGAAAGCAGTAAAGAAACTTTAAATGTTAACATTCTTTTAAGTTAACTCTTTAAAGCAACACAGAAACACTTGTTTCTCTGGAGTACCTGAGGCATCAGAGCAGCTATACCCCCTCCTCAGTATATTTGTAATTGTTCATTTGCATCATTTATTTTTCTGAAGCAAATCAGTACATTTTGAAATTCATATTTCATGGAGCTACTTAACTAATTGCTGCAATCAGCAGCAATTTATTTTATAGCAGGGCTGTTCAAATCACTCTGAGGTTGGCATACCATGCACAGTGTGTTTTTAACAATCATATTTTTAATAAGGATAATGGTTAATCTGCTAATATTCTCCTGAAAGCCCTAACTTTGGTTCCATAGTTTATCTTCACCCAATGGTAACTTAAAACACCCTAACAAAGTCATTGACTCAGTCGGCACAACAGCTGTTGAAGAGGCTGCCCTATTTAGCAAGACTAGGAGAGGGAAAGAGTACCCTGTTTTTACTCTTGTATGGACACCCTCATTAAATTACACAGAAACAATAATCAGATAGATGCTGTTCAAGTTAATGGCACCTCTGAGTCCATGTCAAGAGAGCTTTATTTAATGCGCAACAGACCTGAAGTGATGCAGGTGCGTTTTCAGGCCCTCATTTAATTTAAGCTGCTATAGTTGGCATGGCAACTAGCTGAGACATCTGGGAGACATTATGCTGGGTATTGAGACTTCAGAGGATTTCTGCTGGAGCAAAGCAGAAACCTTATCATAAAGTCGTATGTGTTGCCTCTAAATTTTTACAGATACCGAGTTAAATTTTCAAATTCAGGAATTATATTTTACAAAGAAAAGTTTAAAAGTTTGGCCTGGTTGTTGGGTTGTTTCTTCTGGAGGAAAAACTATTCATGGAGTGAAAAATGTATGACCACTAAAGATTTACTTTGCTAAACTAAAGCATGACAGAACTTAACTCTTTGCAAAGTAACTGTCTTAATCGCTATTTTTTTTAAAAATCCTCTATTTAAATTTTTTTAGTCTTTTTTTTTTATTTAGAAGCTATTAAAAGAAAGGAAAGCATTTCTGCACAAAGGTAAACAGAAAATGATGAAAGTAGACAGTAGCTTGATATGTTTTTGCCCTAGACTTTTTGGTTTAATTAGTGTTTATTAACCTGGTCCTATTCTTTTTTAACCCAACTTGTCATCTTCTCAAGAAGCAAAGATATAAAGTGTCTTGCTTATTATTTATTTATTTATTTATTTATTTGTGGTACTAGGGGTTGAACCAAGGGGCATTCTACTCCGAGTTACACCCACCCCCAACCCTATTTTATTTTATTTTTGAAACAGGGTCACAATAATAAGAGTCTCACTACTTGCTGAGGCTGTCCTCAAACCTGTGATCCTCCCGTCTCAGCCTCCCAAGTACTGAGATTACAAGTGTGTGCCACCATGCCTAACAAAAGTGGTATTTTTAAAAACTCTCAGCCTCAGTGCCATGGTGCACTCCTATAATCCCAGTGCTTGTAAGGCTGAGACAGTCGGATCACAGGTTTTTGGCCAACCTCTGCAACTTAGACCCAGTTTCAGAAATAAAACATAAAAAGGGCTAGGGGTGTAGCTCAGAGTTAGAATCCCCCTGGGTTCAATCCCTAGTACCATAACAAAAAACAAAAATACTCTCCTTTCTTAAATATTTTTGTAGAAGGTGAAATGAAAGGTTTTTCAAGTTCATGGATCCAAAAGACAGTGATATGTTATAATTTAGCAGAGTAAATACCTGCTAGTTTGTATTTTGTGAGAAATTCATATGTGTATATGGCCTTAGTATGGACAAATTGACTTAGATGAATCATTCTCTGTATTGATTTGTAGGGGGGGGGTACTGGGGATTGAACTCAGGGGCATTCTACCTCCAAGCTATACCCCCAACCCTATTTTTTATTCTTTATTTTGAAACCAAGTCTCACTAAGTTGCAGAGTGCCTCACTAGGTAGCTGAGGCTGGCCGCGAACCCGGATCCTCCAGTCTCAGCCTCCCAAATGCTGGGATTACAAGCATGCGCCACCACACCCACCTCTATATTGATTTTGAAAGCTTAACTTTTCAAGTTTTTGATATCTGATAATACTTTTCTCTGTGTTGGATTGAACCATGTGAAATTGTTGATCAAAAAATAATCCAGTTTGTCAGTTCAGATCCATTTGGTCTAGGGTGAATAGCATTCTGACTTGATATGTTTTACAATGCTAAAGGAAATACTGGAGTTTTGGGCTTTTTTGTTGGTGTGTGTGTGTGTGTGTGTGTGTGTGTGTGTGTGTGTGTCTGAAATGAGTAATTAGTTATAAGATATCTGGTTAGAATAGTACCTATCCAGACAAACAGTGTTTTCCTTTTTCCCTTTTCTTTGAAAATGTAGTCATTGTTAGAAGAAAGCAGATGTCAATTATTATAGAGTTACTCTCTATTTTTGGCTTTTGTTCCTTTTATAAGTCAAAGCAACATTTCCCAAGTGCCTGCACTATGAATTCAACCTGATGGCTTGAAAATTAGGATGTTTTCTCTGCTGCTTGTATGCATACCAACTGTCACTACTAACAATAAAGGTTCTGGCATCACAACTTGGCTGCCAGTTTTATAGATATGTGAGGCAGAATAGAATATAACCTTCTCTTCACATCCATGCAAGAACTTTTTCAGTGCTGGCGGTAGCAAAAAAAAAGAAATTGTCAATACACTCAGCAATCATGACTGATATCCCATACATATGAATGCTTCTTTCTTTCTTTAGGACTTTTTCTTTTTTTTCCTGGATGAAACCTCAAGTTGACAACTGTCCTATTCCATTTGGGCTGCTATAAGAAAATACCAGAAACTGGGTAGCTTATAAACAACCAAAATTTATTTCTTGAGTTCTGAAGGCTGGGAAGTCTAAAATTAAGACATTGGCAAATTTAATGTCTGGTGAAAACCTTGACTTTCTGGTTCTTGCAGTCTTTTTACTGTAACCTGAAATAGTTGAAGGGACTAACAAGCTCCCTCGAGTCTCTTTTGTAGGGGCACTAATGCCATTGATGAGGGCTCTCCCCTCATAACACAATCCCTCCCAAAGGCCCCACCTTCTAATTCTGTCATCTTGGGAGTTAGGTTTTCAACATAAGAATTTTGGGGGGGGACACACATTCTGTCTATATAAAAAACAACATTTTTTATATAGTAATGGCAGTTGTGAAGTTTTTCTGTTTGATTTTGTTATTTTGTGTGTGGTTTTGTTTATTTTTCCCTATATAATGTTCCTATATTTTTGTCCCTTGAGATTTCTGGACCAATACAACACAAGAATACTGATAACTTCTGATTAAGAGTTAATGGTACAAATAGGAATGATTTCCTATCTTTATCTTGTGATAAAGATTTCTTAATGAGAAGCCAGGCATGGTGGCACACACCTGTAATCCCAATACTTGGAAAGTTGAGACAAATATCAAAAGCCCAAGGCTAGCCTCAGCAACCTAGTGAGACCTTGTTTCAAAATAAGAAATAAATAGGACTGGGGGTTAGCTCAGAGGTATTATGTCTCTAAGCTCAATCCCCAGTACCACAAAAAAAAAAAAAAAAAAGATTTCTTAGAAAAAATTTTTGTATCAAGTGAGTTAATATCCCTATTGTGGGAAAACAGCCCTACAAATAAAAATTATTACCCCCAGTAGAAAATTTGAACAAAGAATAGGAAAATTTTGCCCGCATTCTCACTTTTCCTCCTTTTCTATCTCCCATGCTCATACATATATGTGGCAAAAAAACATGTAAATGGTTTTCCACCTGAAAACACATTTGTTAATAAGACTGTAAATCATTACTATCACCCCTTCCTATGGTTCTCTTAAAATGTTAGTAAAGAGTTAAAATTCAAGCTGGGCATGGTGGCACATGCCTGTGATCCCAGTACTCTGGGAGGCTGAGACAAGGGGATTGCAGGTGTGAAGCCAGTAGTGCAGCAACTTCAAAATAAAAAAATAAAATAGGTCTAAGGTTGTAGCTCAGAGGTGGAACTCCCCTGGGTTGTTCAATCCCCAGTCTTCCCCTCTTTCTCTCTCCCTCCTCCCTCCTTCTGTCCTTCAACCCGCCCCCCTACCTACACCCCTTTCTCTCTCTCTCTCTCTCTCTCTCTCTCTCTCTCTCTCTCTCTCTCTCTCTTCTCTCTTCTCTCTTCTCTCTTCTCTCTTCTCTCTTCTCTCTTCTCTCTCTCTTACACACACACACACACACTGAAAATTCAGACTAGAAGAGGCAGAAAGCTAAACTGGTAGTGGTGAAAACTTAGAAACAGGTTGATTCTTGCTATAGAACATCAAAAAGGCTCAGGAGTTAAAGGCATCAAATAACTCAGAAAGTAGGGATTCAGGTATTCTAAACACAGGCTTGGTGTGAGAAATAGGCCTGATCTTCCCCAATTTATTCCCTGGAGGTAGCCTATTGAGCTCTGGTATCTCTGGCTCCTAGTGGCACTCACACAGAACTCTGGCAGTCTGGCCTATACCTCCAAGGTAGATGAGAGGACTCTTCTGGAGAAATGGATTAACCCAAGAAACAGGATCTACACATGATTGAGGTTCACTCATGAAGCAACGCCATAGAGCTCTACTCCCTTAGGCTAAAGCGATTGAACCCAGGGGGGTATTACAGCTCATTGTCTACCTCTGAGCCATAATACCCCCAGCCCTTTTTTTGTTTTTTGTTTTGAAATAGGGTCTGGATAGATTGCTCAGGCTGTCCTCAAACCTGTGATCATGTCTCAGCCTCTCCAAGTACTAGAATTCAACAGGTGTGCCACCATGCCTGGCTCACAGTATTTTTAATTTTAAAAAAAGTATATTATAGCTGGGTGTGGTGGTGCATGCTTGTAATCCCAGTATTTGGGAGGCTGAGAAAAGAGGAACTGGGTTCGTGGCCAGCCTCAGCTACTTAGTGAGACTCTGTTTCAAAATAAAGAATAAAAAATAGGGCTAGCAGTAGAGCTCAGAGGTAGAATGCCCCTGGGTTCAATCCTCAGTACCTAAAAAAAAAAAAAAGTGTATTATAACAATTCTTTGACACCATAATACTACTTCAAGTTATCAGTCATTGGGAAATATAAGTAGATTCACATAAAGCTATATGTATATGATGTTTATCTCAGGCTTATTTAAAATAGTAAAAAAAAAAAAAAAAAAAAGCCGGGCATGGTGGTGCATGCTTGTTATCCCAGCATTTGAGAGGCTGAGACTGGAGGATCCGGGTTTGCGGCCAGCCTCAGCTACCTAGTGAGGCACTCCACAACTTAGTGAGACCCTGTTTCCAAATAAAGAATAAAAAATAGGGCTGGGGGTATAGCTCGGAGGTAGAATACCCCTGAGTTCAATCCCCAGTACCGCAAAAAAAAAAAAGTAAAAAAATAGAAATAACAAATTTTTGACAGTGATGGATTAGTTAAATGAATTACATCTATACATTAGAACTCTGTAGCCAGGCGTGGTGGCGCACGCCTGTAATCCCTATAACTTGGGAGGCTGAGACAGGAGGATAGTGAGTTTGAGGACAGCTTCAGCAAGTAGTGAGACTCTCAACCTAGTGAGACCTTGTTTCCAAATAAGAAATAAAATCAGGCTGGGGATGTAGCTCAAAGGTAGAATGCCTCTGGGTTCAATCCCCAGTACCACAAAAACAAAACAACAACAAAAAAACAGCCGGGCGTGGTGGCGCACACTTATAATCCCAATACTTGAAAGGCTGAGACCCGAGGATTCGGGTTCACAGCCAACCTCAGCTATTTAGTGAGGCTCTCCACAACTTAGTGAGACCCTGTTTCCAAATAAAGAATAAAAAATAGGGCTGGGGGCATAGCTCGGAGATAGAAGCCCCTGGGTTCCATCCCCAGTACCGCAAAAAATAAAAAATAGGTTTGAGGTGTAGCTTGAAGTCCCCAGTTCTGCAAAAAAAAAAAAGGAAAAAAAAAGGAAAAAAAAATAAGATTTGAGCAAAAAACACAAAGGAGGTGAAAGAGTTATCTTAAGTAGGTGTTGTTGGGAGTTATATTTCATGCATAGTGAACAGCTAGAGCGAAGACCTAAGGTTGGAGTGTGTCTGGCAAGTCCAGAGAATAACCAGAAGGACTCTAATAGGAGAGGATGTCAGAGAAGGAAGAAGGCCAGATTATTTATAACCCTTTGTGGTCATTTGAAGGACTTCAGCTTTTACTGAAAATAAAATGGAAAGCTTTTGCAGAAGAGTGACACAATTTAGACTTCATTTTAATATTATTCTCTGAAATGCATCCAAAAAAATTAAATGAGTTGATGGATGGAAAGAGCAATGGATAGATGTGTGATAGAGCCAGTATGGCAAATGTTAAGTATAGAATTTAAGCAGTGGGGTATGTATATGGATGGTCGCTGTTTAATTCTTTCAAATTTTGTATGTGTTTGAAAATTCTTTCTTTTTTTTTTTTTTTTTTTTTTTTTCTGGTACTGGAGATTGAACTCAGGGCCATTCTACCTCCGAGCTACACCCCTAGCCCTATTTTTTATTCTTTATTTTGAAACAGGGTCTCACTAAGTTGCAGAGAGCCTCACAAAGCAGCTGAGGCTGGCCACGAACCCAGATCCTCCAGTCTCAGCCTCCAAAGTACTGGGATTACAAGCGTGCACCACCATGCCCAGCTTGAAAATTCTTAAAAGAAAAAGTTGAGTAAACACTAAATATAACCCTGATAAATATAACTTAACTCTTTCATTTTATAGAATAATGCTAACATGTCACTGAAAACTGTCCCATAAGAAAATTGTACATTCCAAATTGTATTTCCTCATTTTCATTATTAGACAAATTATATTTCTTTGGAGAGAACCTGTATAATAATACCTAAGATTAAAATAAGAATGCCAGGTGTGTAATCCTAGTACTTGGGAGGATGAGACAGGAGGATTATAGGTTGGAGGCCAGCCTCAGCAACTTAGTGCAACCCTGTTTCCAAATAGAAAATAAAATAGGGGTGAGAGTGTGGCTCAGGTGGAATGTCCCTGGGTTCAATCCCCAGTGCCCCCCCCCATAACTTTTTTTAAAAGTAGAGAAACCTTAAACATTTTTTTAACATTATATTTTCTATTATTACAAGGTAAATGTCAATATGTAGACAAAAGTAAAACATTTATTCTGGCTGCTGTGTTTTAGAAAGCTAGGGGTCTTGGACCAGAATGATAACAGTAGACATGAAAAGAAGTGTCCTAATCATAGCTAAATATTTAAGATAAAACCAATAGGAATTTCTCATGGGAGATGAGATGAGGGAGAAAAACAGATAAATACAAGGATGACTCCAGAGTTGGTGGTTGGTGGTTGATGGTGTGAGCAACTTCAGCACAGATATTATTTAAAAGAGTAGGACTAGATTCAGATGCCCCAGAGGGTGAATGTGGGTGGAGAATAGAACTAGGACTGAGCCTTGGGGCACCTCCACAGGGAGTGGTTGGAGTTCTTTCCTTGGTTGGACCAAGGAAAGAAGAGAAGTTTGGTACCCTAAAGCCATTTGAAAAAAAATTGTCTCAAGGAAGGAGTTTTTAACTGTTTGTGTCAAATCCAGTCATTAATTCTCCCTGCTCCCATGTTGCCCCCTTTCCTACGTTCTTTTGCTAAAAACTTGGAAATTGTCTTAAGGAAGATTGCCGTTAAATCATAAATTTCATCTAGACACTCTATCTCTAAGCTACGCCCTCAGCCCTATTTTATTTTTTTATTTTGAAACAGTGCCTCACTAAGTTGCTGAGAGCCTCACTAAGTTGCTGAGGCTGGTCTTGAACCTATGATCCTCCTATTTCAGCCTCCCAAGTACTGGGATTACAGGCATGTGCTTCCTGCCCAACTCATCAAAACTTTTAATGAGTTGTAAACTGCAGGCAGTTCAGGTCTTACCACCTGAATCTGTTCTATTCTAGATATAGCAAAAGATAAGCCGGGCGTGGTGGCACATGCTTGTAATCCCAGCATTCGGGAGGCTGAAACCGGAGGATCTGGGTTCGCGGCCAGCCTCAGCTACCTAGTGAGGCACTCCACAACTTAGACTCGGTTTCAAAATAAAGAATAAAAAACAGGGCTGGGAATATAGCTCGGAGGTAGAACGCCCCTGAGTTCAATCCCCAGTACCGCAAAAAAAAAAATAAATAAATAAAATAGATATAGCAAAAGATGATTCCTTATAACATCCTTATGCTTTGTAAGAGTTCTGAATTCCACATCTGTGTGGCTCCCCAGTCTCCAATCTTTGATCATCTGCTCTGTGTTGACTGAAAAAAAAACCCTGAGGATACATAGGAGTACAAAGCATTGGAAGTTTGACATTTACAAAAGGGGCTCATAAACTTATACAAAGTTAAATAATAAAAAGAATTAAGTTGTTCAGATTGTAGAGAGACTTAAATTCAAACTAATACATGTTAGTAAAAGTAACAAAGTAACCTAAGCCATAGTTGATAGATGGGTCATTATCTTTTTTTTTTTTTTTGGCGGTACTGGGGATTGTACTCAGGGGCATTCTACCTCCAAGCTACATCCCTAGTCCTATTTTTATTCTTTATTTGAAACAGAGTCATTATCTTTTTTCCCTGGTGGCCTAGGATAAGATCACCAAACCCCTCGGTTACATGTCTGAGTAAACCTTGTAACTGTTTGGTCTTCATACCTGGCTGTTATTTAAAGTGTTTGCCTTTGGTTTTCTCTTTTATAATGCTTTTTATAAGAAAATTGTTTGGCCAGGTGTGGTGGCACTTGTAATCTCAGTACTTGGAAGGCTGAGACAGGAGGATCACCTTAGCAAGGTGAGGATAGCCTTAGCAAGTAGTGAGGCTCTCAGCAACCTAGTGAGACCCTGTTTCAAAACAAAAGATAAAAAGGATTTGGGGTATAACTCAGAGATAGTCCGCCCTGGGTTAGTCCCTAGCAACACACACACACACACACACACACACACACACACACACACACACACACACAACTCATTTGGTTGTTTACTTCTGCTAGCTTTTAAACATGTGAAATCTTTTAATTTTGCAATGTTTTATCTTATGAAGCCTGTAATTCTCACCTCTATCATGTTGCCTAGAAGTTTTCTTTCCTTAAACTTTTCCAGCCTTGAGAATGGAAGTTACCCTTTAGATCTGATGACTACTTTGAGGGGATCGGGGGCTGAATTTTCTGAACTTTCTTTAACTTAAAAACCTCAAGATATGTTGTCACAGAATTGATGCAGAGTGACCTACATAAAATTATCGTCTCTCCTCAACCACTCAGCTCAGATCATGTCAAAGTTTTTCTTTATCAGATTTTGCGAGGTAAGATTTTCTTTATGAAGAAAAAGGCAGTATCATGGTATAAATGAAACATTTTGTTTTTTATTTGAACTTTAGTATGTCTTCCAAGGCTTCTTCTTCCCTGATGACCTTCTTCTTTAGACCAGGGTACAATTTGTTACTTTCATATTTGATGTTAAATAAGAGGCTTTTAAGGTGGCAGAAGACAAGGCCCTGTGAAATTCATTGGGCAGTTGAGTGGGTTAATCTAGGAAGGTACATAAGCAGAGGGGTTTGTCATATACTCACTTAAACAGCCTCAAGTTCTCTACAGAGAAGGAGTATGTGGCATCAGCTGGCTAAATTAAAAAAGTGATTGTGTCCCCTGTGGATGACTTCCATCCTGCAAGCCAACAGTGGGTGGGCCTGTCAGAGTGTTGTCTGGCATACTAAGTATAACTCTAGAGAAACAAAATGACCCTTAAAACCAAAGCAAATGGAGGAGACCAGTGGAAACAGCCAGCAAACTCCAGTCTGGCTCATTAAGAGCATGGACTTGACTAAGAAACGATTTAGGCCAGCATGATTGATGCCTCATCTGGCCATCAGGTGTCTACTTCAGAATTTTCTGTTACAAGTTGAGAATTATTTAAAGTTGAAACAACTTTCTTACCTAATAAAATACATTTTTCCATAGACTTAAGAGATTCTTTAAAGAGATTAAAAAGCTGTGCCAAAAGAATTAAGACACATAAGCAATATTAGAACCAGAAAGTTCACCTGCAGTAGATTTGTTAATATTCTGTGTGGTAGGAGGATATGGAGAAGATTATTGGCTCTTTCTAAGCTTGTAAAAAGTACAATTTGCTACATTTTTTTTTTTCCAAACAAGACTCAACCTTGAGACTCCTTGACTTTTAGCAGTGCTAAAGCCCTAATCCTTTAAGATGTCAACATTATTTAAAATGTAATTAACTACCATCTTGATTCTCAGTGGTAGAGACTACTACTCACAAACCCGGACAAGTTCCTAAATTTTGTCATATCAGTGAAAAATCTGTCCTGGGAAAGGCTCTCTGTTGGTTATTTTGTTGGAGCCAATTAAAAATCACTGGTTAAGAGCCTGGTGTGGTGGCACACGCTTGTAATCCCAGTACTTGGGAGGCTGAGACAGGAGGATCCAGGTTCGAGGCCAGCCTCAGCTACTTAGTGAGGCCCTCCACAACTTAGTGAGACCCTGTTTCAAAATAAAGAATAAAAAATAGGGCTGGGGGTGTAGCTCAGAGGTAGAATGCCCCTGGGTTCAATCCCCAGTACCGGAAAAAAAAAAAAAAAAAAATCACTGGTTTGATAGTATCAAAAATCCAGTGGCCACACTCATTAGCAATTCAAGAGTCTTGGTATGGTCAATCTTAACTTCAGTGCCTAAGAAGCTTATCTATACCTAAATCTACATGACATTTTAAATTGTAGACATTGTCTCTGGAATATGCAAATCTTTCATGACATTTTACTGTAGCAAAATTAGTTTTTTGAGGGAGTACAAGTCAAGCTTTTAATAATATTCATTATGCAGTTATTTAGGGAACAATTTTCAATCCTCTGCTTTGTTTCCTTCTATGGTTTTTTCCCAGATCATGGTTTGCATAAAAGGAATTAAGTATCTGCAATTAAATCTGTTTATTATTTCAGGTTTGAAATATCTCCATTCAGCTGGCATTTTACATCGAGACATTAAGCCAGGGAATCTCCTTGTGAACAGCAACTGTGTTCTAAAGGTATTTTTTCAGCTTATTTAAAGATCTGAGAAAAATTAGAATGTCAAGCTCAAGATAGGTTCGCGATTCATTACTTTTCCAGAATTTAAAGAACCATGATGGCTCTTTAAATTTAGCTGGGCATGATGGCTCATGCCTGTAATCCCAGTACTTGGGAGGCTGAGACAGGAGGATTACAGGTTCAAGGACATCCTCAGCAAGTAGTGAGACTCTCATCAACCTAAAGTGATCCTGTTTCCAAATAAGAAATAAAATCAGGCTGGGGGTGTAGCTCAGAGGTAGAATGCCTCTGAGTTCAATCCCCAGTACCACCAAAAAGAAAAAGAAAGAAAGAGAGAGAGAGAGAGCGAGGGAGGGAGGGAGGAAGGGAGGCAAGGAAGGAAGGAAGGAAGGAAGGAGTTAGTTTTCTCTAGCAATATCACCAGTCATAGCCATAGTAATTAACTTGTAGTCCTGGCTCATGTTTTTTACATGATATTTTACTTGTGTTTTGGAAACAGTGAAATTAGAATTGTAATGTGACTAAAATAAATAAAGATGCTGACATCTTTTCAGATTTTTTCATTATTAATGAAAGTGTAAGCCAGGCATGGTGATGCACGCTTGTAATCCCAGCATTTGGGAGGCTGAGACCAGAGGATCCAGGTTCGCGGCCAGCCTCAGCTACCTAGTGAGGCCCTCCACAACTTAGTGAGACTCGGTTTCAAAGTAAAGAATAAAAAATAGGGCTGGGGGTATAGCTCGGAGGCAGAATGCCCCTGAGTTCAATCCCCAGTACCGCAAAAAAGAAAATGTAGCCATGCATGGTGGTACATGCTTGTAATCCCAGTACTTGGGAGTCTGAGACAGGAAGATCGGGCTTTGCAGCCAGC
>PVLC010027667.1:0-21629 GCA_004027655.1 Graphiurus murinus
ACCCCCAGCCCTATTTTTTATTCTTTATTTTGAAACTGAGTCTCACTAAGTTGCGAAGTGCCTCACTAGGTAGCTGAAGCTGGCCATGAACCCGGATCCTCCGGTCTCAGCCTCCCGAATGCTGGGATTACAAGCGTGTGCCACCACGCCCGGCCAAAACTGTGATATCTTGCATGCTTTTTTGGTATAGCTTTTCTTGGTGAAAAGTTCTAAAGGGGGCTGGCATGCCAGGTAATAATGTACTTTCCGAATTTAGTGTACACTGCCACCTCAGATCTCAACTCCATTATGATATTCACTCTCCAGTTATAATGGGGCTGTAGTCATATCCTTCATATATAAAGATTTCCTGACCTACCAACTGTCAACAGAATTTTAGCAGTAGCAATAAAACTGCAATGGCCCACATATATACTTTGAAAAGTCCAAGGACATGTATGTGGCTTCTGTTAGTAGCTGTAAAACTTTGGGCAAATAACCACTGGCTGAATTTCCTCATCTGTTAAGATATAAGTAATAATACCATCTATCTCATAGGGGTGTTGTGAAGATTTAATGAGATGATAATTCAAGTTTTCTTATAATAGTCACTAGCACATAAATGTTCATTACTAGCTAGAAATGTCAAGGCTAGAAGAACATAACTGGCACAAAAAAAATCAAATTCACAATTCTGGTCTCATCAACATCATACTCCAATAGATGCATCTAAGCAGTCACTGACTGACTATAAGAAATGAACCAAGCCAGGCATGGTAGCGCATGCTTGTAATCCCAGCATTTGAGAGGCTGAGACTGGAGGATCTGGGTTCACGGCCAGCCTCAGCTACCTAGTGAGGCACTCCGAAACTTAGTGAGATCCTGTTTCAAAATAAAGAATAAAAAATAGGGCTGGGGGTATAGCTCGGGGGTAGAATGCCCCTGAATTCAATTCCCAGTATGGCAAAAAAAAAAAATTCAATGAAGAAATTTTACTAGGTATTTTCTAAATACTAGAAAAATTTAACATTTTGATAAGCTTTAAAGTCTCTTAAGAGGTTGATTCGAACAGACTATTCATATGTGAAGCCATCTGTTTGATCAGTTGATAGTTTTCCCCATCTTTAACTAATACATTATCGCTCTTTTTTTTGGTGGTGGTACTAGAAATTGAACCCAGAGGCATTTTACCTCCAAGCTACACCCCTAGAGCGATTTTATTTCTTATTTGGAAACAGGGTCTCATTAGGTTGCTGAGAACCTCACTAAACTGCTGAGGCTGCTGGGTGTAGTGGCATACACTTATAATCCCAGTACTTGTGAGGCTGAGACAAGAGGATTGCAGGTTCACAGCCAGCCTCAGCTACTTAGTGAGGCCCTGTTTCAAAATAAAGAATAAAACAAGGCTGGGCATGTAGTTAGGAGGTAGAATCCCCTGGGTTCAATTCCCAGTACCACAAAAATAAATAAACAAACAAATAAATAAATAAACAAACAAAGTAAATTGCTGAGGCTGTCCTCAAACCTGCGATCCTCCTGTTTCGGCCTCTCAAGTACTGGGATTACAAGCATGCACCACCATGCCCATCATACATTGTCTAAGTCCTGTGATCCCATAATTCCTCACTGGTTAAAAAGATACCTACTTCATGATAATATTTACAAATATAAAGTATTCTGGAAAGACATGCAAGCTCCTAAATATCCTGTAAATCTACAAAGCCAAAATGCAGGTGCAGAATCAGTCAACCTAATCTTCTATACCAACGAAAGAACTGTGCCACACTTTATATTTGTATAATCTTCACATTCAAATATCCAAGTGCAGCCAAAGTAATATATAAGAAGACAGTCTGAAATGTTTGCTACCAGAAAGCTGATAACTATTTCTACCACCTCCTCCTACAGCAGTAATTCCTACTCCCAGGTGGATTTTACTAAAACTTCTCAAATATTTAAGTGTACATACACACAAATATTGTGCCACACTGTGGGTATAAGTTATTGTATTTTCCCTGTCAGAATTAATTGAGCATAGCTGGGCGTGGTGGTGCACGCTTGTAATCCCAGCATTCGGGAGGCTGAGACAGGAGGATCCGGGTTCGCGGCCAGCCTCAGCTACCTAGTGAGGCTCTCCACAACTTAGTTAGACTCAGTTTCAAAATAAAGAATAAAAAATAGGGCTGGGGGTATAGCTCGGAGGTAGAATGCCCCTGAGTTCAATCCCTAGTATCTCAAAAAAAAAAATAAAAATAAAAAATAAAAAATTAGGGCTGGGGGTGTAGCTCGGAGATAGAATGTCCCTGAGTTCAATCCCCAGTACCACAAAAAAAAAAAAAAAAAAAAATTAATTGAGCATAATTAAGATACAATTAAAAGTAAACTCTATGATTAAAGCTGTACAAATAATAGATATTGCTACAGAAGTACAGAGAAAGGAAAGCCCAAACAATTTGGTGGTCAGGACTCTGTAAGAGGCAATATAAAAATGAACTTTGATTAGAAGAAAAAGAAACAACTGGGGGTAGCATGCCTGTAATCCTAGCGACTTGGGAGGCTGAGATAGGAAAATTAAAAGTCTGAGGCCAGCCTGGGCTACTTGGAGACCATGTCTATAACAGCAACAAAAAAAGCACTGGAGAAGGAAAAGAAATAATTTCAGGCTAGGAATTAGCACAAACAAAGATCCAAGGAGAGAAAAGTAAAGAGTAGGTTCAGAGATGGCAAGTGTACTATAGTTAGCTAAAATAGATCATGCCTAAGATCTAATCATAGAAAGTATCAAAAGCGGTGGCGCACACTTGTAATCCCAGCATTCGGGAGGCTGAGACCGGAGGATCCGGGTTCACGGCCAGCCTCAGCTACCTAGTGAGGCACTCCGCAACTTAATGAGACTCAGTTTCAAAATAAAGAATAAAAAATAGGGCTGGGGGCATAGCTCGGAGGTAGAAACCCGAGTTCAATCCCCAGTACCGCAAAAAAAAAAAAAAAAAAAAAAGAAAGTATCAAAAGCAAAATCAAGAAATCTGAACTTTTATTCTAAAGGCAAAAGGGAGTCTTTGAAGTATATATTGAAAAATATGGAAAACAGAGCTGGGTGTGGTGGCACACGCTTGTAATCCCAGTACTTGGGAGGCTGAGATAGGAGGATCCAGGTTCAAGGCCAGCCTCGGCTACTTAGTGAGGCCCTCTGCAACTTAGTGAGACCCTGTTTCAAAATAAAGAATAAAAAAATAGGGCTGGGGATGTAGCTCAGAGGTAGAATGCCCCTGGGTTCAATTCCCAGTACCGCAAAAAAAAAAAAAAAGTAAAACAGTATTTTGGGGAAAATGTGATGTTTATAGAATGGAAAATGAGGATGTATGCACTAAAGGATGCTACCTGGAGAGAGACCAGTTAGAGTATTAATATCTTGGCTTGGGTATAAGATAATTAAGACTTAAACTGTTCTAAAACAATGTATCAACTTGTGTGTGTGTTGGGGGGGGAGTACTGGGGGCTGAACTCAGGGGCATTCTACCTCTAAGCTATATCCTTAGTCCTATTTTTTGTTCTTTATTTTGAAACAGGGTCTCACTAAGTTGCAGAAGGCCTCACTAAGGTAGCTGAGGCTGGCCAAGAACCCAGATCCTCCTGCCTCAGCCTCCCAAGTACTAGGATTACAAGGGTGTGCCACCATGCCCAGCTCAATTTATTAATTTTAAATAACCCAAAACCCAATATAAAGGCTTAATATCTTTATGAAGAATCATTTTTAAGAGAGCAGGCAGAACTAAGTTAATCAGAATTTAGTTTCCTAGCTGGGAGTGGTGGTGCACACTTGTAATCTCAGTACTTAGGAGGCTGAGACAGGAGGATTGCAGGTTTGTGGTCAGCTTCAGCTACTTAGTTAGGCCCTGTTTCAAAATAAAGAATAAAAAATAGGGCTGAGGGTGTAGCTTAGAGGTAGAATGCCCCTGGGTTCAATTCCCAATACCACCACCAAAAAAAACCAAACAAACAAACAAAAAAAACACCTCTCTTGTAGCCTTTCCTGTAGCAACTTCTTGCTCCTTTCTTTTCTTTTTGTACTGGGGACTGAACCCAGAGGCATTCTACCTCCAGGATACATCCCCAGCCCTTTTAATTTTTATGTTGAAGCAAGGTCTAAGTTGCTGAGACTGGCCGGGAACCTGCAATCCTCCTGTCTCAGCCTCCCAAGTAATGGGATCATAGGCCACAGGCATGCGTCACCACACCCGGCTCTTCTTGCTCCTTTCTAACCATGAAATATAACTCCTCTTCAAAATACCAACCTTAATTTTCTCTACTTACTAATCATTCGAGTCTGAACATTCACCTTTATTACTATTACTCTTTATCCACAATTCAATCACCTACTCCCACCTAATCATCAACTCTGAGGCCACACCTTCTTCCCACCTTCAGATAGCCAAATAAAATAATTCATACTCAAGCTGGGCATGGTGGCACACACTTGTAATCCCAGTACTTGGGATACTGAGACAGGAGAATTGCAGGTTCACAGCCAGCCTCAGCTACTTAGTAAGGCCCTTCACAACTTAGTAATATCCTGTTTCAAAAATAAAGAATAAAAAATAGGAGCCGGGCGTGGTGGCACAGGCTTGTAATCTCAGCATCTGGGAGGCTGAGACCGGATCCAAGTTCACGGCCAGCCTCAGCTACCTAGTGAGGCACTCCGCAACTTAGTGAGACTTGGTTTCAAAATAAAGAATAAAAAATAGGGCTGGGGGTATAGCTAGGAGGTAGAACCCCCTGAGTTCAATCCCCAGTACCGCAAAAAAAAAAAAAAAAGGGCTGGGGATATAGCCCAGAAGTAGAATGTCCCTGGGTTCAATTCTCAGTACCCCTCCCCCCACACACACAAAATGATTTTCATTCAAAATTGGCTGAATTCATGAACGGGGAACCCATAGAAATAAAGGAGTATTTCTCTGTTTGTAAAATGAACTTATCATATATTGTAGAAAGTTAGGGTAAAAAATGACAGCCTGACACAAGTAAATGGTCAGCAATATATTTTTTTTTCCCCACTGTGGTATTGGGGATAGAATCCAGGGGCATTCTACCTCATAACTACACCCCCGCCCTTTTTAATTTTATTATTTGGAAACAGGGTTTCACTAAGTTACTGACAGACTCACTAAGTTGCTGAGGCTGGCTTTGAACCTACAATCCTCCTGTCTCAGCCTCTCAAGTATTGGGATTAGAAGCATAAGCCACCATGCCTGGCTAAATATGATTTTTATTACTTTCTTCTATATCTAGAAGTAGTTCAGTCAGGTTTTTAATTTAAATCATATTAGCCACAAAAATAATAAATTTTAATTTATATCATAAATATGAATACTACATACACTTGGGTCAACAGATTCCAAATAAACACATTAAGAATTATAAAAACTCAAGCTACTTCTTTTATCACTCACTAAAGGGATGTTTAAAACATCTCTCCTATTATAAATATAGTATTAACAGTCTAATTTATTGACGCATTAATTTGTATTTTTCAGCATCTTACAAAAATTCTGGTCTATTACATTTTAGATAAAGGTATACATACAGAACTCACCTCCCTCATTTACTTTCTCTAGCTCCTTTTACCTGCCTCAGCAAGAGAAAAGCTAGGTAAAGAGATTATCTAGGTAGGACATAGATAGGTAGGCCAGGTAAAGATCAAAATCATCAAATATATACATATATATACACATATATATGTATTCTGGAGACACATAATGAAATATAAAACTGATATATATTATGGAGTACATCAGACATTTAGAAAGAATGAAGAACCCAGATAATCAACCTTTTGATTTAGATATATGTTAACCCAAGCTTCTTTGATATAAGAATGGCTAATAATCTAATAATCACAGGTCAAAAAATTTTTATGTCCTGGCTAAAAATAGTGAAATAATAAATGAAGCAATTGAATTTTAAAATATTTTTGTTATCTGAGATGAAAGACAGGCTATATAGTAACATACAATACCAACAGAGGAATAAGAAAACAGCTTTTACCTAATTGCCTCACATCACCTTCTCCCCTCCCCCCAAGATCCATATTATTTCACAGGGCCACACCTTGTTTTATCTTCTTGCATAACTCTTACAAAACTCTGCTTGGGCGGGTTTTCTTATAAGATTGCCTCCTGATTTGATTAAGGATGGAAAATATTCAAGAGTACCATGTGGAGTCACCTGCCCAGGCAAAAATCATTTGAAGGGAACATCAAAATAGCACCTTATAATTATTTTTATATCATCACAGATTAACATCTTTAAAAAATTAGTTTACCTCTAATAGGTGAGCATTTCAGAGGTAACAAGTTTGGGGTGGACATGTCAGTCCTTAGTTTAAAATTATAAAATAAACGAGCATTCATGGCTAAACCAGAATCAGCTATAAATTATATTAGCCATTAATAAACAAACACCCTAGGTGTAATCAGAACAAATTCAAAGAATGTAGGTATTTAGTAACTGCCTGGCAATATTTACCATGTGACAAAATTATGTTGCTACCTACATATGTCTTTGGGGGATAAAAAAGAGGGACTATAGAAAATTTTTCAAACAAAGGTTTAGCAAGACAAAAATCATCATGACCCTGCTTGAACTGAGAGAAAAATCTTCATAATGTGTTCTTGTAATGCCCTTTCCACACAACTACCAAGGGTCCTGAGCCTGTTTAAACCTGTAGTCCCAACCATACTTTGTCTCCAATGGAATCGCTACCCTTTTTCCTCCCAGAGTTCTTTCAGATTTCCCAATCCCAAGAGAAATATCAATGAATGCTACCTACAAGGATAGCTTTCCTAAAGAACATTCACCAACTTCAAATTCTTTTAAATAAACAGAAAGACACCCCCCCATCAGCTTCAGAATGCTGAAACATTGGCTCATAACAACTTATTTGTTAAAGTTATGTTGAACACACACAATGTTGATATGAAAATTTGAAAATGTACATGTGATGATATAATCTATCCTTTTGGATTTATTGATTTGGAAGCTGAGAGTCAAAAGGTTAAGACTTGTCCAGATATCTTGGAGCAGAGCCATGACTAAAGAATTCTTGTCTCCTAGTGCAGTACTCCCCTCAACAGGTTATACTGCAATTATGGTTATCAGTTCAGCCCTTTAAACTAAAACATAAAATGATACAATCCATGTAAAAATATATAAAAAGATACATGCCATGAAAAAGCAATTTGATGACTTCAAAAGTCAACCAAATTATTTCTCACTTATATTAAGGTAACTAACTTCAAAGGCAATCAGTCTTAATATACCATTTCCATGGTACAATTACTTCACTGATGTAAAAATATTTGATAACAAATAAAAAGGTTTTAACCAATTTCCACCTACAGTTCATCCAGTTAATAGTAATCATCCTTACATGAGTAAATGTTTAATCATATATACATATATATGTGTATATATATGTACACATATATCTATTACACCATAAGAACAGAACTACAACATCAGCAAAGAATTGTTACTTTGTGCTTCAAATTATTTTTTCAGCAAAGAAACCTTAAGTCAGTAAAGGTAACTTTTATGATTAGAATAGGGTGTGGGGTGGCTCAGTACCTCTAATCACAGTTTTGTCATCTGTAAAATAAGGAATTACAAAAATACAATCTTTGGAAAGGCCTAGAGATTTTTCTTTTAGCTATAGAAAAAAGTGTAAAAATCAAGTTCTAGTTAAAGAATTGAATTGGGGACCAACCAAACCCTGCTCAGAGTTCTGGAACCAGTAAGGCTCAGCAGAGTATTGTTTAAACTAACAAAGTGGTTGTTTAAAATCCCAACGTGCAAATTTGAAGAGTATCCCTTTTTGCTCAGTACAATTTTTTAAATGTCCAATTTCTTTCGATAACGTCAAGATTAGTTATTCTATGCAAACAATACCTGTGTCTCATACTCTTCTAATTACTTTTTAAAACGTTCGGTTCATTAATCCAATTAGCAGGAAACTTGGGGGGAGGGGGCACAGATTCCTTGTCTTGGATGGCTGACGTATGTGACCTTTGCAAATTTGTAAGTACCATGTGGTGCTTGAAAAAAAAATACCTCGGGTGCTGAAATTTTCAAAACGTATCTAAAACTGCAGCTGGAAGAGGGCTCTCCTCAGACAGCTGTCTTTAAAGAAAAGGCTCCAAAGTTTACTTAAAATCTACAAGCAGAACACAACCCCACCTCAACCAAACTCTTAACATTTTACCTGGTTAATAGGATGAGAAATCAGAATTTACTTCAATAGATTTGTTAGATGCCTTAATAATGAATGAACTAGAGGCATCACTGACTTGATTTGAAGGAGCCTCACTCAGCCCTGCCCCACGGAAAGCCAGAAGCAAATTCTCCAAAATGTGGGGTTTCGAGGCTAAGTCCGGCTCCAGGGAAACCGACCCCCCACCCCGCCCAGGAGCTAGAGCCGGGACAGCCGGGGCGGTGGGGGCGCCGGTCACTGCGAAGCCCCCTCCCGGCTCGGGAAAAGTTCCGCCGCGGTTCCCGGGCCAGACCTTCGCAGTCACCAGCACCCGACCCGGCCCGAGGGTCGCGCCCCCTCCCCGCGCCGCGCCGCGCCGCCGACACTCCGCCCCCGCCGCCGCCCTCGCCGAGCGTTAACCCCTCGCCGCCCGCCGCCGGCTCCGGGGAGGAGGCCGGGCCAGGGGGTGGAGTTGTCGCGTCTCCTCCCGGGAGCGCCCGGGCAGACGCCCGGCTTGTTTACAGGCCCCAGGCCTGTCCGCCGCCGCCGCGCAGGCCCGCGCCGCCCGCATGCCCTCGGCCCGAGCGCCGCGCTTACCGGAGCAGCCGCGGGCGGGCAGGTCCCTCGGTCGGCCCAGGCGATGACGGCGGCGACGACAGCGGCCGGGGAGGGGGTCCCCGCGGCGGCGGCGGGCCGGGGAGGGGGCGGAGGGGAGGAGCCGGGCTGCGTCCGGGACCCCGGCTCTCGGCGCCCTCGCGGCTCAGATCATCCGGGCGTCGGAGCGGGAGGCAGAGAGCGGGTCCCGGAGGAGGAGGAGGAAGAGCCAAGGACTCATCGCTACCGCGCCCCACCTGCCTGGCGTCCCCCCACCCCCCCTCCCCAACCGCCCGTTCCGGAGCTGCAGCCGCCCGAGCACCCGAAGCTGCGGGCCCGGCCGGCGGGGAGACCACTGCTCTCTAGCTCCTGCGCGCGCTCCCGTTCCTAGCGCCGCCGCCGCCGCCTCTAGCGCGGCCCCGCGCACGCGCGCTCACGACGGCACCGCCCCTCCCCCACCCCTTCGCCCGCCCCGCCCCGCCCCGCCGGCTCCGCCGCCGCTACAGCTGCGGCTCGGCGAAGCAGCTGGAGGGACCCGGATGTCGTAGGGCAGGAACTGCGGAGAGGGTGAGGGGGAGGGGCGACCGCCGGTGACGTCACTGCCCTACCCAGCTTCTTTTACCTCCGCCGCTTGGCGGCCGGCGCCCAGGGCAGAGGCCGTAGGAAGCCTCTGAATCCCGGATCGGAGCCAGGACTGGAACTTTCATACTGCGGCGCTGAGGGCTGGACTGAGTGTGCGACAGTTCGGAACCCCAAGGATTGAGTGCGCGATGGTTCGGGGGCCGGTGGATTGGGAGCCTCTCCAAACCTGGCGGTTGGCCAAGCCAGGACTCGGAAGCTACCCTAGGGCGTCCGCGCCTCCCGCCCCAGCTCTTCCACCTGCCTGCAAAAGCACACCCCACATGCTGCGAAGACGAGTTCAGAGCAGTCCCCGGGACCAACCCGAAGCTTCCGACATATCTCCGGCTCAGTCGGCGCGTAGCCCTTCCAACGCGCCTTGGCAGTTGCTGGGCCCCCGCCACCAGGGCCCCACGCCACGGAAGCCATCCTCTCCCAGGCCCTCGCAGGTGCCACGCCACACCTCGCGTCCCAAAGGGCAAAATTACATGCACCCTACCATCCACCCACAAGCAAATCGACTGATTCACGCACGGGGCACATGCTCTGAGTTTCTGGCAGGTTTCCCCTCTTTAGCTTATGAGATTCCACATTGTATTTATTTGCACATGTTAGTCACGTGAGTCTGTCACAGGGAACCTGCAACGACCTCCAATAAGGTTAATGTTCTCTAGGATTTTTCAAAATCTGGAGGATCATCAGAAACGTAAGAGCTGCTTGTTTTAAGAGTTCGGGATGAGCTAAAGTTAATTGAAACTGCACGTGCTGGCGGCCAAAATCCTGTTTAGCTAGCTAGACCACAGAAAACCCGACCCACGCTGCTTGCAGACGCCGGGGATAGAATGGCAAACCATGGGCAGCCAATGAATCAGAACTGGAAAGCAGTACATCACCAGCACGGATTTTTATTGGCCAGAGTGCCTTTCCCTCTCTGCTCAGAGGCTTAACCCTTAACACCACCTTCGCAGGAACTGAAGTTTGAAAGAAAAATCCGTACTTTAAAAAGATGTTCTGGTAAATAAAAAAATAATAATAATAATAAATACTTTATTGTAGTAGGCAATAACTTTAAAAAGAACACCTAGAAACAGTAGCCAGATTGAGTTGTGGCCAGTTAAAAAGTAAACTTGTGGTGAGGCCTCTCCATTTTATCTCAGAAGCTTACTGTAGCAATGTTCACCCTGCAACTTTGTATCTGCTAAAAGCACTTTTACCCTAACTCTTAGATCAAAAACAACCTATTTTTTTCTATCTTTTGTCATCAGCAAACATTATTTAACTATTTTTAAAGTTCTAAAAGACATCTCTAATTTTTTTCAGCATGACTCTTGGGGAAAAGTCGTGTTCCATTCACTTTTAGACCTGAGCGCTAATAACAAGATCAAATATAATCGCTAGACACTGGCAGACCAAATCTTCAAGGAATCCCCAAATCAATCTACTTAATATCTTGGGGGTTAGAATTTCTTAGAGTAATGAAGATGGATCATTTCCAGGTATACAAAGTAAAAATAAAAATTCACTATGCATTTGGTCCCAGTATCATTTGAGGACACATTTCTTAATTCTCTACACACCTGCCAATAAAGAAAAGGAAGAAAGAAATGAGATCAAAGATCTTTGAAACTCGGCCTTATTGTAATCCTTAATACTTCAGACAAGTAACAGCATGATTAGCATGCTAGTGGACTCATTAACATTCTGAAAAAGTCCATGTGGCAACTACCATTCGGAGTGCTTCTAAAATACAGATTTTCTTATTCAGAAGGCTGAAGCTGGGTCACCAGTGGCAAGAGTGGACTGAAGGGAGCCGGCTTGAAGGTCTTTCCTAGCTTACAGCTTCTTTCCTATAGGTTTTCATACTTTTCATTTCTCTGTCCTACACTTGTAGGGAATCTGGGTCAATTGCAGTAGAAGAGGTAGAAAACAATATATGAGCATAAAGAGATTTTTAAGGAAGACTCAGTTTTAAGGCAGACACAGTTTACTATAGTCTGCCAATCAAGCTGCACCTTCCTACTATTTATTTCTGGGTACAGTTTGCAGGGATGTTTTGGTCTGAAATAAGAAACTCATGGGCTATAAGATAAACATTTTAAAATTTGGAGCACAAATATTTTAATATTGATTATATAATATTCTCTTTATTATTAAATAATTATATAATAGAATTATATAATATTTTCTTTATTATTAAATTGATTATATAATATTCTCTATTATATAATTATATAACATTCTCTTTATTATTAAATTGATTATGTAATAATCTCTATTGTTATATAATTATATAACATTCTCTTTATTATTAAATTGATTATATAATATTCTCTTTATTATTAAATTGTATAGTAAGGGGGGAATTAAATATGTAAAACAAGAGGAAAAACACTGAGAAATGGGGTTAAATTTTTTTCTTCTATTTTTGAACTATAAGATTTTGCTTGAGTCTCTAACACATATTTGGGATGTTCATAGTACTGGGGATTAAACCCAGAGGCAGTCTGTCTCCGAGCTATACCCCTAGGCCTGTTTTTATTTTTTATTTGAAACAGGGTCTTGCTAAGTTGCTAAGGCTGGCTTTGAATCTTCCTTTCTCAGCCTCCCAAGTAAAGGGATTACAAGTATGTGCCACTACTCCTGGCTCATAGTAAGTTTTTGTGAAACATTAGTAGAAATATATTGGACATGACTGTATTTTAGTGTTCTGTATAGGTATGCTATAAACCTACCCTGTTCTGCTTTGGAATCTGTTTTTATATTTCAGTTAGCAAGGAAGGAGGATTACTGTATACTAATAGCCTAGTAATTGAGAGATTTGGAGTGAGGACAGGGACTGCAGTAAGGAGTCTAAAGCTTAGTCTAAACCAGGCATGGTGGCACATGCTTGTAATCCCAGTACTTGGGAGGCTGAAACAGGAGGATTACAGGTTCAAGACCAGCCTCAGCACCTTAGCAAGATCCTGTTTCAAAAAAAAAAAAGGGCTTAGGGGTATAGCTCAGAGATAGAATTCCCCTGAGTTCAACCCCCAAATACATCATCATCATGAAGTTTAGTCTAATTTATAATACTTCCTCTCCCTTTACTCCACCATCCTGATTTTAAAAGTTTACATCCCTTGTTCCTAAATTAGTACTGAGAATTCATCTAGAAGAGTCACTCTTGAGCTGGCCTTGCCTGGGCCTCTCAAGATATATCTCAGGAATTTAAGTGCCCCCCCCCCGCCAGTGGGATACCTGGAACTTCCCTTCCCTGAGCCAACCATCCTTCCTCACCCAAGCCAGTCACTACCCAAGAGCCCAGTGGGTCATAGGCCCAACTCCTCCCTCCTTCTCCTCCTTCACTACCTGGTTTATGGTTTTTTTGCTTCCACAGCCACTTTGTGTGTCCTCTTCTCTTGGTTCTTTTATTTCTCCTTGCTTTCTTCTGTTCTCTTTTTGTCTTTGACTTCCTTTTCCTCATTCTTCTCAACCCTCTTTTCATTAGCTTAGTCCAAAATGAATTTCTGCTACCCATTTTCTCCTGAAGCTGAGGATGTGAGCAGATAGTATTCCTAAACTAATCTTGTTCAGGGTGGGGGTAGATGCCCCCACCCTGAGTTCTTCCCTCCCTCCCCCCTTACCATCTCATGTTACCAAAAAATGTTTACAGGACTATTACAGAATGAAAAGGAGTAGAGAATCCTGTCCTGTGTGACATCATGCGGGCAGGCCTGCTGGGGTGGGGCAGAAGGGAGCCAGCAGTCTTGTGCTGCCACTTTGTCGCCTCCTCTGAGCACTGCAGGGCAAGTCCTGGGAAGCCTTTGGGGTAGGCTTTCACGTCAAGATAACAGTATCAGAACAGCCTTCCAACGCTGGATCTTCTCACATAAGTTCATCTGTTTGACAGATAGTTACTGTGTGCCAGGCAACTGTGTTGGATGCTGAGGGTAGATAATGACATCAATGGACAAGGTCCCCTGCTTTCAAGGGACTGACCTTATAATGAGGGACACAGTCAAAGAAGTAGACAGATAGCAAATCGCAGGTTGGGAACAGTGCCGAGAAGGTAATGAATAGGGAAGTAGGGGTAATGACCTCCTGAAACAGGTGCTCAAGACAGACCTCTCTAAGAAGACAGAATTTGAGCTGCAGGCTGAGACAGTCTATAAAGAATCGGGAAGTCCAGTATGGCGGAGCATGCCCTTAATCCCAGTACTTGAGAGGCTGAGACAGGAGGATCGGGATCGCAGGTTTGAGACCAGTCAGCATCTTAGCGAGACTCTATTTCCAAATAAAAAATAAAAAGGACTGGGAGTGTAGACAGGAGGTTGAATGCCCCTGGGTTCAACTCCCAGTACCAAAAGAGTCAGGGGAGAGCTTTATAAGCATAGGGATCAGCAGAGACAAATGACCCGGTGAGGAAAAGAGCTTGATAGGAAAGAGCTGTGTGCAGCCCAGAGAAGTTCAGCAACCTCAAGGCAAATATTTCACAGTCATTCAAGGTTAACTAGAGTTTCAACTTGGATCTTCGGGAAATTCATCTAGTTAACAATTAGGAAATTACTTGGAGCAGAGGAGGACAATCCATACAGAATAGCTTGATGAGTAGATCCCAAGAAGCAAAGCAGCTTTGAAAAAATGAAAAATAAAAGGAACTTTATTCAGCTATTGAAATTGAGAAGCATTCCAATGCCAGGGAGAAGTTCCATCAAGACAACCCAATAGCAGCTAGAAAATAGTAGGCAATAAGCTTCGAAAAAATAGTTTTTCTCCCAAAGTAGGTAACTATTCTTATTAAGTAAAGACTAGCAAAAATTTGAGTAGCCTTCTTGAGAATAATTCTTCTTGTTGTTTACTGTCTATTCTGGACATTACAGAAGATCTCAAACTAAGCCATACCTTTGACAGTGGTAAGATGTTTGGCATCCTTAACAATGGTGATCTGGTTCAAAACCAGTGATGAAATGGCCATCATAATAAGGCCTTTTATTAGTGTCTGGCTCTGCAGTTTACAAGGCACTGTCACGTAGACCAGTATTTAATCCTCTCAACAACTCCTGTGGGTAGGTAGGCCAAGGACTGTTATTCTTTATGAAAGACAAGACTGAGTGTCAGAGAGGTAGTAACTACCCAGGGTCAGAGAAAGTAATGACTGGTACCCAGGTTTTTTCCCTGGATACTGATCATCATGAGCTTTTACAGGGTAGTAATAAAGGTACCAGAGAGCTGGGTGTGGTGGCGCATGCTTGTAATCCCAGCATTTGGGAGGCTGAGACTGGAGGATCCGGGTTCGAGGCCAGCCTCAGCTACCTAGTGAGGCACTCCGCAACTTAGTGAGACCCTGTTTCAAAATAAAGAATAAAAAATAGGGCTGGGGGTATAGCTCAGAGGTAGAATTCCCCTGAGTTCAATCCCTAGTACCGTAAAAAATAAAAATAAAAATAAAAATAAAATAAAGGTACCAGAGAGAGTGAACAGCACAGTGTCCAGCAATGGTGTTGACAGACAGATGGCTTGCACTGGCTCAGTAGAGCAGATTGTTAAGTTTTCAGGAATTTTGCCAGCTGTTTGCTAAATACAGCCATTATTAAAGATTAAACTTCCAATTAAGTAAATTTTTAAAAAAAAGGTAACATAAGATTAAAAACTCATCACTTTCAATTAAGTACATTTTAAATAGAACTGGGAAAGGTGGTTCATGCCTATAATCCTAGTACTGGAAGGCTGAGATAGGAGGATTGCAGGTTTGAGGCCAGCCTCAGCAATTTAGCAAGACCTGTTTCAAAATAAAAATAAAATAGGGCTGAAGGTTGTAGTTTGGAGGTAGGAAGGCCCCTGGGTTCAATCTCTAGAACAACAACAAAAGGGAAAAAAAAAAGTACATTTTATTTATTTTTCTGTATGGCACTGGGGATTGAGCCCAGGGGCATTCTACCTCCAAGCCACATCCCCTGCCCTATGTTTTATTTTGAAACAGGGTTTCACTAAGTTGCTGAGGTTCAAACCTGTGATCATCCTGTCTCAGCCTACCAAATACTGAGATTAAAGGTATGAGCCACCATGCCCAGCTATAAAGTTTGTTTTATGGTACTGGAGATTGATCCCAGGGACATTCTACTTCTGAGCTACACCCTCAGTTTTATTTTTTATTTTTGAAACAGGGTCTCACTAAGTTGTAGAGGGCCTCCCTAAGTTGCTGAGGCTAGCAGCAAACCTGCTATTCTTCTGTCTTAGCCTCCCAAGTACTGGGATTACAGGCATGTGGCACCAAGCCCAGCTAAAAAAGTACATTTTAGATAAAAGTAGCATATAAACATATAACAAAACTTATCACTTCCAATTTTTTCTTTTTCTTTTTTTGTGGTACTGGGGATGGAACCCCGGGGCATTCTACCTCTGAGCTACAGTCCCAGCCCTATTTTTTATTCTTTATTTTGAAACAGGGTCTCACTAGGTTGCAGAGTGCCTCACTAAGCAGCTGAGGCTGGCCTTGATCCCAGATCCTCCAGTCTCAGTCTCCCAAATGCTGGGATTACAAGCGTGCACCACCACGCCCAGCTTCACTTCCAATTTTTTGATATAAGTTTCAAGGGCATTCTACCTTTGAGCTATACCCCCAACCCTATTTTTTATTCTTTATTTATTTTGCGGTACTGGGGATTGAACTCAGGGGCATTCTACCTCTGAGCTATACCCCCAGCCCTATTTTTTATTCTTTTTTTTGAAACTGAGTCTCACTAAGTTGTAGAGTGCCTCACTAGGTAGCTGAGGCTGGCCGTGAACCCGGATCCTCCGGTCTCAGCCTCCCGAATGCTGGGATTACAAGCGTGCGCCACCGCGCCCAACTACCTCGGTTCTTGAGATAATTAACACATATTGGGTCTGCATGGTGAAAATTCTTTGTAATGTGTTTCTGTACAACTCTTTCCAATGCCTCAGTGACTTCATTCTGCTAGCTTGAAATTGACCATGGAGGGAGTATTTACACTATGAAAATTAGCAAACAAGGTCAAGGTTTGACTTGTTGCTCTGGGAATTGTCTAGATTTAAGAAGGTGACAGAGAAAATGTTTTATCCAGATTAAGCTTAAAAGGCTTGTTTTTTTGTTTTTGTTTTTGGTTTTTTTTTTGGTTTTGTGGTACTGGGGATTGAACTCAGGGGCATTCTACCTCCGAGCTATACCCCCAGCCCTATTTTTTACTTTATTTTGAAACCGGGTCTCACTAAGTTGCAGAGTGCCTCACTATATAGCTGAGGCTGGCCGCGAACCCGGATCCTCTGGTCTTAGCCTCCCAAATGCTGGGATTACAAGCGTGCGCCACCACGCCCGGCTCCTTAAAAGGCTTGTTGTATCTATAACAGTTACATGGTAAAAGCACAAAAACATACAATTTAGCAACAAAGTCATTCATATTATTGACAAATAAGTTTTGACCAAGGCCTTTGTTGTTTTACTTTTTTTTTTGCGGTACTGAGGATCAGCCCTATTTTTTATTCTTTATTTTGAAACTGGGTCTCACTAAGTTGCAGAGTGCCTCACTAGGTAGCTGAGGCTGGCCGTGAACCTGGATCCTCCGGTCTCAGCCTCCCGAATGCTGGGATTACAAGCGTGCGCCACCACGCCCGGCTGTTGTTTTACTTTTATCTTCAGTGAACATGTTAATCAGGAGGCACATCAGAATTACATTTTGAGAACTACTTGTTAATTTATTTTTATTTTATTTATTTATTTATTTTGCCACACACCACTGGATCTGCATCCACTATGCCAGATGAACCCCTTACTGATTCTGCAACCTTAAGCAAGGCTCTTAAATTATTAGCCTGTTTCCTCCTCCACAAAACAAAATGCTTCCTCCCAGGTTGCATTGTAAAAGAATAAATCAGGCATCCTGGAAAATATGACTGATCGTGTTGGTTGCCCCACTACTACCTACTTCCTCCTCATTGGAAGATCCTTCTCTCATGAGTTTGCGTATGGATACATGCTCTCTCACTTTTCCTTATAGTTTAGAGAAGAATACAGACACACATTGTTTAAGGACGGGAAATGTTCTGAGAACTGCTTTGTTAGGAAATTTGTCATTGTGCAGACATTATAGAGTGTGCTTACACAAACCTAGATGACAAAGCACCATCATTCTCTGGCCTCTTGATGCAGTCCAGAGGTGCAGTAGACCCAAGACAGAGAGGCTGTTCTTGGAGTAACAAGGCGCACTGTTTTGTTTTTTTTTTTTGCGGGTCTGGGGATTGAACTCAGGGGCATTCAACCTCCGTGCTACACCCCCAGCCCTATTTTTTATTCTTTATTTTGAAACGAGTCTCACTAAGTTGCGGAGTTCCTCACTAGGTAGCTGAGGCTGGCCACGAACCCGGATCCTCCGGTCTCAGCCTCCCGAATGCTGGGATTACAAGCGTGCGCCACCACGCCTGGCCAGGCGCACTGTTTTGTAGTAAACTTTTTATTTTTTTCTTCCAGTACTGAGGATTGAACACAGAGGCACTCTACTACTGAGCTGCACCCCAGCCTGATCACAGGTTCAAGGCCAGCCTCAGCAATTTAGAGAAACCCCCAGCAACTTAGTGAGAACCTCTGCTTAGTGAGATACTTTTTTAAAAAATTATAAGGCTGGGCATGGTGGTACATGCTTGTAATCCTAGTATTTGGGAGGCTGAGAGAGGAGGATCGCAGGTTTGTGGCCAGCCTCAGCTTCTTAATGAGGCCCTCTGCAACTTACTGAGACCCTGTTTCAAAATAAAAAGTAGGGGTGGGGGTGTAGCTCGGAAGCAGAATGTCCCTGGGTTCAATCCTCAGTAACACACACACACACACACACACACAGACACGCACATGCAAAAGCTGGGGGTAGTACTACATGCCTCTCGTCCCAGTATTTGGAAGGCTGAGATGGGAAAATTTCAGGTTTAAAGCCAGGCTCAGCAACTTAGCAAGACCTTCAGCAATTTAGCAAAACCTGTTTCAAAAATTTAAAAAAAAAAAAAATTAAATAGAGTGGGAGGTATAGCTTGGAGGTAGAAGACCCCCCCCAAGTTCAATCCTCAGTACAAAGATGAGAAAAAGAAAAGAATAATAATAATAGAAGAGTCAATGTTTTACAGAATAGATTAGAATCAATTCATGGGGATTACAGAGAAAAGAATTGTAGCTCTATATAAAGAGAGGGAAAAGAACTTGGCCCAGGATGCACCAAGCTCCACACTAGATCTCTCATGGGTATTATTTAATTCTAAAACAACGTTGCAAAGAAGATACTATCCCCCTCCCCTCTCATTTCACAAATGAGGAGACTAAGACTGGGAAAAATAGCTTTTTTGCAAATTTAAAACCACATGATTCCCAGATCCCTGCCTTTTCTGTTGCAGAAACCAGCTGGGCCTTGAGATGACTTGCTCTCTCTTTGAGATAATTTTCAGTACATTGTCTCACCAAAACCACCCAGAAAATACCAAAACAAAAAAGGGCAATCTTGAGCTGGTCGGGTGACACATGCTTATAATCCCAGTACTTGAGCTGAGACAGGAGAGTTGCAGGTTTTAGGCCAGCCTCAGCAGTTTACTGAGGCCCTCCACAGCTTAGTGAGACCCTATTTCAAAATAAAAGAATAAAAATAAGACTGAGGGTATAGCTTGGAAATAGAGAATGCCCCTGGGTTCCATCCCCAGTACCTCAAAAAAAAAAAAAAAAAATCTCTGCAATGGTATCTTTACTATGAGAGGTGGTTTTCAAGTTTACCTGGGGCTTACAGAAAGCAAGATGTCCTGGGGAGGCAGAAGAGCAATTTGGCACATTACACAGCACCCTCTTTCTTAAGTTCCGGTAGGATTGTGGTTACATTTTTTTAGAATTTTGCCTTCAAGTGTCTTCTCCTCCATTCTCCTGCTCTGTCCACACAAAGTCTTCTCTTCTTTCCTTTCCTCTCCTAATACACTCTTTTCCTATTCCACACCTTCCTTTAAAAATTCTACTTAACAGGCCGGGCATGGTGGCGCATGCTTGTAATCCCAGTACTTGGGAGGCTGAGACAGGAGGATCACAGGTTCCTGGCCAGCCTCAGCAGTTTACTGAGGCCCTCTACAACTTAGTGAGACCCTGTTTCAAAATTAAAAAATAAAATAGGGGTGGAGGTATTGCTCAAGGTTCAATCCTCAGTATCATTAAGGAAAAAGAAAAGAAAAAGAAAAAGAAAAAAAAAGACAAAAGACTTAACAAGACAAAAGGCACAATATCCATGAACTCCCTCATCCTCCTGCTGTTGGTACAAACATAGCAGGGGCCCCTTTGTAGAAAAGAGCAGGTTACAGCTGGGCATGGTGGTACATACTTGTAATCCTAGTACTTGGGGGGCTGAGGCATGTTCCCAGCCAGCCTCAGCTACTTAGTGAGGCCCTCTGCAACTTAGTGAGATCCTGTTTCAAAATAAAGAATAAAATATAGGTCTGGGGATATAGCTCAGAGGTAGAATATCCCTGGGTTCAACTCCCAGTAGCACAAAAATAAATAAATAAATAAATAAATAAATAAATAAATAAATAAATAAATAAAATAGTTCACACTAAAATTGCCAGATATAAAACTAAAATTATTCTTTCCAAGACTTGTTTTAGTCCTTCATCTTAGTGAGGCCCTGCGGGAAGGTCTGTAGGATCTATCTAGATTCCAGGGAACAATAGGTTTCTCCCTTGGAGGAGCTCTACCTCCCTGTTACCCAGACCCCTTTTGTGTACATTTTCTCCTTCATGCCATCTGCACCAAGGTAACCTTTTGGTTTTGAATCTAAACTCTAGATTACCATTCCTTTTTTTTTTTCTTTTTTTAAATGGTACTGGGGATTAAATCCAGGGGCAATCTACCTTTGAGCTATACTCCTAGCCCTATTTTTATTTTGAAACAGGGTCTCGCTAGGTTGATGAGAGTCTCACTACTTGCTGAGGCTGTCCTTGAACCTGTGATCCTCCTGTCTCAGCCTCCCAATTACTGGGTTTACAGGCACATGCCACCACACCTGGCTTAGATTATTATCCTTATGCTGCTTCAAAAGAAGGACTGCAAGCCCCAATTTTATGTTTAAATGTTATAATATATAGCAGGGCATGGTGGTGCACTCCTGTTATCTTAGTACTTAGGAGGCTGAGACAGAAGGATTGCATGTTCAAGCCTAGTGTGAAGACCTTGTTTCAAAATATAAATAAATAAATAAATAAAAAGTGTTGGGGATGTGGCTCAAAGGCAGAACACCTCTGGGTTCAATTCCTAGTACCATGAAAAAAGTTACAGTATTTGTAATTTTACTTTATAGAACTGAAATCACCATGCATTTTAACCAATCAATAGGTGTTGAGCCCCTGGAATATGCCAGACCCAGCTAGAGAGATTGTGGTGAAGAGAGGTGTTTTTCAAGTTTACAGAAAGCAAATAAGGCCATGGCAGAGAGGGGTAAATACTGTGAAGGAAGCAGAGCATAGTACTACACGAGATGGGCAGGCAGGGTAGGAGCTGTCATTATTTACAGGGCTTGGTCCCAGTAATCCTGTCCGAGGGGGTGGCAGCTGGGCAGGCTGAATGACAGAGGAAGCTGTCCTGTTAAGACAATCTAAGGGGAGTATTCCAGGCAGGGACAAAGGAAGTGAGCCTAGCATGTCCAGGGACAGTCTGTCACTAAGCCATTATTTCCAGCCTTTAGGTTTTTGTTGTTGTTTGTTTGTTTCATTTTGTTTTGAGACAGGGTCTTGCGAAGTTGCCAAGGCCGACTTTGATCTTGAGCTCCTCCTGCCTTATCCTCCCCAGTCCTTGGGATCTCAGGCACAAGCCACCACACACAGCCCCACTGGAAATGTTTATGCAGAGGATGACATGATCTGATTTGTATTTTACTCTGGTTACAGTATAGAAACGACATTTCAGGAAAGCAAAAGTAGAAGCAGAAAAACCCTTTAATGTCAGTTTTTAGATGTCATTAAAGAGAAAGTGAAGGCTGGATGTAGTGGCACACACTTGTAATTCCAGTACTTGGAAGGCTGAGACAGGAGGAGCTCAGGTTTGTGGCCAGCCTCAACATCATGAGGCCCTTCGCAACTTAGTGAGACCCTATTTCAAAATAAAAAATAAAATAGGGCCAGGAGTGTAGCTCAGAGATAGAATGCCCCTGAGTTCAACCCCCAGCACCCCCACCCCCCAAAAAAGTGAAAG
>PVLC010027668.1:0-21746 GCA_004027655.1 Graphiurus murinus
GGAAGGCATGTGAAATGACTTATGAATTCTTTGCTAATGGAAGTGCTCCTTATTGAATGGTACATGTTAGGCCTTATTTTCACTTGCAAAAAGAAAAAAATTCTAGATAAATAAAAGAGGTAGTCTGAGTTCAAATTTTGAGCAATTGCTTCATTTTTTCTAATGAAGCCCACTCTCTGTCAGTCCTCAAAGCTTTTGACTTGGAAATACTGTAATAGATGACATTCCTTGTATACTTTTTAGTAATCCCAAGGATGAAGAGATGCCTTTCTCTTCTGGGAGACTCTGGTCCACTTAATTGATACAACAAAAATCAATGATTCTCAATGGCTATCATCTTAGTTGCTATAAATCTTTTAGAAAGCAGAAGTTTGAGCTGGGCATGGGGGCGCACGCTTGTAATCCCAGCATTCGGGAGGCTGAGACCAGAGGATCCGGGTTCGCGGCCAGCCTCAGCTACCAAGTGAGGCACTCCGCAACTTAGTGAGACTCGGTTTCAAAATAAAGAATAAAAAACAAGGGCTGAGGGTATATCTTGGAGGTAGAATGCCCCTGAGTTCAATCCCCAGTACCGCAAAAAAAAAAAAAAAAAGAAAGCAGAAGTTTGATATAGCTAAGTCTGAAAAGCCCATTGGTGAGTACAAAATGCCCCCTACTTATAATTCTCTTCATTGAATTTTCTTTCAAATCCTGTGACTGTAAAAGAGTTTTCTAGATGGACATTAGGTATTGGTGGGAGGTCAGTGAGCTACGTTAATACGTAGCTAAACTAAAATACTGAAATATATGGTCACTCTGTAAGCATCTATCCACATCTATTTTTACCACGTTAAAATATCTATTGTCAGTTTGGTTTCCTTCTTCCAGAAATAAATGTTATGCTTTGAACCTAAAATATTTTCTAGTCATTATGAGACTCAACATGAAATTTCTTTCTATTTTTCTCTCTGCCCATTTCTCTCACACTCTCTCATATCCTTCTGGTTGTAATTTTAGTTGCCCTACATTCCCAACATCAAACAGAGGTTAAGTACCATGTTATTTAAACAAGATGAGTGTATTTGATAATGACTGAGTGAGAAAGTGGAGGAGGAGTAAAGTAGGGAGGAACGACAGCTCCCAGCAGCAGGGCAAGAGGAGAAATGTCTCAACAGCATTACAGCCATCGGTCCACGCAGTAAAAATACTGCTGTCATAATAGTGTAATTCGTCTCCTTAAATTTTTATGTTTCCCACTTTGGAAAACAACTATGTCTAGTATATAATTTCACCCTTTTATTATGACATTTGAGAAAGTAGCCAAGACTGGTTAGGTTTAATTATCCCCATCAAGTTATTTTAGATGTCAGTTTCTACAAGTCATTCACAAATGGGCAGATGGCAGAAACATGTAATTCCAGAATGGCCAGGCTTAGGTAGAGCTAGAGAAAACATTGACTCCTTTCCTCCATGTTTGTGGTGGTGTGAATATACAGCCTGTGTGTTTGCTTTGGTGATCTCATTGTATGGTGTAATTTTATTTTGTATGCATTTTTTTTTTTTTTTTGTGGTAGTTGGGATTGGACCTAGGACTTTAAATCTGCTTGGCAAGCACTCAAGCACTCTACTAATGATCTACATCCCAGCTATTTTTATTTTATTTTGAGTCAGGGTCTCCTTAAGTTGCCCAGGCTGGCCTGGTACATGCAATCCTCCTGCCTCAGCCTCCTGAGTAGCTGAGATTACAGGTGTGCTCCACCACGTCTTGCTCATTGTATGATTTTAGAAGAGCCATCAGAAGTCTGTTCTATGCTTCTTTAAATAATCTTAAAAATGTGACCTGAGTTTTTTCAAAGATAATAAAGTAATGGTTGCTACAATTGTCTTGAATTCACCATTTGTTTTTGCTGCTTTCTTCCTGGTGCTATCTTGAACTTGAGTTTGAATGTTAATATGTTTTGATTTCATGACCTCATCTGAGGCAGATGGAGAAATGGAATATGACCTTTTTTAAAATCTGTTATTCTACAGTGTTCTTATTTTAGGTAATGATATACCCTTGGACTGTGCATGTGTTCCGAATCTACCATATTTAGTCATCTCTGCTCACTAGCATAAACCTTTAATTACTGTTTAATTATATATACTATTTTTCCTAAAGGACATATTGTGGGTAAAGTACAAAATAAGCATATATATTGGGTGACCTGAGAACCAAACACTGAAAATTTTATAAAAGTAAAAAGATAGGATTATTATGACCATTTTAAATTACATTGGATAATTTTAATTTGGTTTATTTAGATTATTGATAATATACTAAATAAGGTGAGATATTTCTGAAATTTTATCCTATCTGCAAGCTAACAAATTATCATGCCATAATTTCATGGATGTTAGTAGAAAGTCTGAGAATCCTAGGTCAGAGACAAAGAACCATTAATTAGTCACAGGATAGCACTAACCACAGTATTAGCATTTGCCCTAGTTTCCTAACCCGCAATTATTTTTTACAGGGCTCTGTAAGAAGGACACGTGATGTGTGCACTCACAATGGGGTGTGTTACTGGAGAGGAACCCGAGCCTTCTGTAATGGGCAGTGTGCCTACCTGACTGCCCTGGAGAGACGCACTATCTTCATTATGCTGGACAATAAACAAAGATTCCACCTTTTCATTGAGGTGGAATGCTGCACCTTTTGCTTATAAACCTCCTTGAAAGCATAGTCCAGGAAAAAGACAGTCTAATTGCTCTATTCTCAGGATGTATAGAAACAGGGATAAACCAAGAAGAATTATCTCCCAATGGATGCAGTGTGTAATTTCTCTGTAATTAAACTGAAATTAGCTTTGGGATCTCGATTTTGTCTTTTATGGTGGAAACCTTAAATCCATTAAGGTAAGCTGAGTTACTTTGAGCTTAAAATAAGTTTTCATGTTATAAATGTTAGTTAATTTGGCTTTCTTATGTTTTCCTGCATTCCTTGTGGGCATAAAAACATAGTACCAAACACTTAGAATAGTACTTAAACCTGTCATGCAATATTCTAAGACCTTTATATAAGTTAATTAATTTAATCATATGGGTAGATAGAATTACTATCTCTATTTTATCTGTATAGAAATAGAGGTTCAGGGAAGTCACATTAACCATTAGTAGGTGGAACCATTAGTAGGTGGGGCCTACTGGGCTACCAAGGGAGTGTCCTTGAAGGGGATATTGGGACCCTGGCCATTCCTGTCTTCTCTTTGTTTACCAGCTGCTACAAGGTGAAAAGGCTTTGCCACATGGTCCCACCATGATGCTCCGCCTTGACACAGGCCCAAGGGTAATAGGGCCATGGGATCATAGACTGAAACCTATGAAACCAGGAGCCCAAATAAATCTTTCCTCTCTCAAAGTTGACTATCTCAGATATTTTGTTGTAGTAATGGAAAGCTGACTAACACACCTACCCAAATTGCCATTCAGTTCTTGGGTCTGTGTCAAAACGTGGTGGTACATATCTGTCATCCCAGTACTTGGAAGGCTGAGTCAGGAGGATCATAGGTTAGAGGACAGTCTTATCAAAGTAGACAAACTCTCAGCAACTTATTGAGACCCTGTCTCAAAATTTAAAAAATGAAAAGGTCTGGGCTTGTAGCTCAATTAGAATGCCCCTGGTTTCAAGGTTCAATCCCCAGTAAAACACACACACACACACACACACACACACACACACACACACACTTAGTTTTGTTGCTTGCTGGCTTTATGATCTTGAGCAACTTGGTCTCTATCTGTGTCTGTTTCCACACCTCACCTCTAAAGTAGAAATAATACTGTATTCTTTCAAAGCATTGATGTAAAGATTAATTACATTTGGCAGGTAAAAGTGCTATGCTTGGTGTTTGTTAACACATCATTCCTCAGTGTATGACAGGAAAAAAGTTTTAGAAAATGGAATTGACAGAAATTTATAACAAATACAGCATGCTTTATTTTGGAGGTGGCTGGCTGAGTTTACCTTGATATATTTAAAATTTCCACCATAAAAGGGAGTTTGGGTTGTTTTAGTTGTTTAGTTGTTTTCCTTTATTCACCAAGTCCTGTGAACTGTTGTAACTGCAAGGTGTTGTCTCTGGTGTGTAATCCCTTAAACTTGGACAATGGTATGTTAGAAAATAATCTCTTTTCTTCTGATGTTGGCAATTCTATATTTTTTTGCAGTTTTGATTCATTAAAGGGGAAGACACAAGTCCTCTTTCAGATACCTGTTGATATCTATACTTGTGTCACATTCCCTAAGATTCTTCTTTTATCCTCTACTGATAGAATTCTTATTTAATTTCAGGTAGAAAAATAATAAGTTTCTATGGCATTTGATCTTCCCTTCATTGTGTAATTTAAGATACAAACACTGACTAAGCATCAAAAGTTTTGTTTCTCAATGGTAAAAAAAAATGTGGAATTGAAAATCTGTCCCTTCTTAATGTCTTGGAATTTAAAACTGCAGTTTTTGCGAGCTTCTCTGCTATATATTTAACAATATACCCAGGTATTCCATTCATTTCTTTGTTGTGAGGTCCACGGTTTCCCTATGAGGCAATGAATGTCTCAGACTAAACAGGTAGAGTGCTACAAGTAGGAAGGAAAGAAACGTCCCCCACATGATCTCAAACTATGCCACCTAATCTACAGAAGATGTCCCAGATTATTTAGAACTTTGGCAGGTATTTTAGAAAATGAGTATTAGTGATTCCAGCAATTAAAAAATGAATCTTTAGTTCTTATGTCCATTTTAACTTAGTTTAACAAGTTCACTCAATTTCAACAGCTCTGCTGTTCTTTTTGCTTTATTTTTCCCTGAAAGCAGGGCAGAGTCTGGGTTGAAGTGAATGAGTCCAGGTGTTGGAAATTTAGTAATTGAGCTAGATCAACCTTTAAAGCAACATTAAAAAGCCAAAAGTCAATGCAAAAATTCCATGATGAGCAAAATAGCATTTTAATAACAATTAATATCGTTATAATTGATTTCTCCTTTTGCCTCAGTCTCCATTGTGGCTGGTCACAAGAGCCTTATTGCTGGTCCTGGGATTGTTCCTCCCCCATTTCCCCACCCATTGTCAGGCCACTGAGAGTTCTGAACTGTGTGTGGTACCAGGGATAGTGGTGAGAGGGTCTCCCAACACTGATATTCCGGTGCATAAAATTGTTTTTCCCCTTTATTGTTTCTACTCTTTGTTAACTCTATTCCAAAAGCAGACATTTCATGATTTTTTTTTTTTTGCTTAAAATATGTGTCTTCTTTGTGTTATGAAATTTAAGCAATTAAAGATAGTTTTTGCTAGGTGCAGCGGCCCATACCGTAATCCCTGTACTTGGGAGGCTAAGACAGGAAGATCACAGGTTTGAGCCTAGCATGGTAACTTACCAAGACCTTGCTTCAACATAAAAAATAAAATAGGGCTGGGGGTATAGCTCAGAAGTAGAATGCTCCTGAGTTCAATAACCAGTACTACAAAAAAAAAGGTGCCTCATAGCATTTTTATTTTCTATTTCTTATTACATGACAAATGTAACTTTTTTCTCCTCTCTGGTAATACAAAAAAAAAAAAAAAAAAAAAAAAAAAAAAAAAAATGGCCACCTTGGAAAAAATAAAATCTATGAAGAATAAAATCTTCATAGTTTTCTTGCCAAGATAGCAAACAACAAAACAAATGAATTATTAATTGCCTTTTAATACTGAGAGCCAGTGAGAAAGATAACATATTGGGAAGAATCATAATGATATTATACATTTCTTCAAAACAAAAAAAGACCTTAGTGTCAACTACAAAGTGACTTAATTTTTTTGTTTTTAAAATTTTCTTTGGTACTGAGGATTGAAACCAGGGGCATTCTGCTTCTGAGCTTCTGAGCTATACTCCCAGACCTTTTTATTTTGAAACAGGGTCTTGCTAAGTTTCTGAGGCTGGTCTCCAACCTGCTATCCTCCGGTCTCAACCTTACAACTACTGGGATTACAGGCCTGCATCACTGGTCCTGGCTCAATAATGTATTAAAACTTAAAAATGGCTCATCATTTCCTTTTTAATCTTGGGTCACTTGAGAATATTGAAGTTGATATTTTAGGCTGGGTCAGAGTAAGACCAATATGGCCAGAGACACAAAGAGCAAAAGAAAGGCAAGGTTGGTACCCTCAAGAGGAAATGACATTTCCCCTTCTGTGACTTTGACCCTAAAGGCCAAACCCAAGGGCCTTTGGAAGTGTGCTGGGGGGAAGGGGATGGAGAAAGACTGAGCCTTTCAACTGGGAGCCTGTACTTGGTATGACCCTATTACTCTAAAGGGTCTCTGATGCCCAGCTTGACAGACAGCTGGCTGCAAAGAGGCTCCTCCCACCTCACAGTTGTCATAACAGCCTTTTTATTCCAGCATCATCAGGGACTGCTTTTAAGAGTATTTTGATAGATGGCATTTTCTGCAGTGTTAGTCGTGGGAGGAGGAGGAGGAGAATCTATTTGCTGCAGAGGCAGTTTTTGTAGTTTTAACAAGCTTCCCCACCCCCTTCAAGCCTGACATTGTAAGACAGAATACACATACACTGGCTTGTTACCACTTGCCTTGCATAGCCTCTGGGATTCCTTTCTCTTTAGCTGTGTTTCTCCATCCTTTGCATCTCTCTAAGGCAGAAGTAGCAAAAACAGCAGGGAAATGGCAAAGAAATACAAGCCTGTGCTGTTTCTGGAACACACTAAGCTTGTGTCCACACTCTGGAGGTAGAAATTCTGCCTTAAGAAAAATATGTCACTACAGGGTTCTTTGTCTGCTTGCCAAAGCATACAGAAAGGAATTAACTCAAAATGCAGGCACCCAAATGCCTGACACGTAGATGACCCTGGCAAAAAATGACTCCCCATGAAGTAAGACTCTAGAGAGGTCCTTGCGATGCAGAGAATAGTGGTTTCCCACCTCCCCCACCAGAGCTCACTTGAGTTATAGAAAAATCTCTGATACTTCTAGGTATAACTCCTCATTCTTCCATTCATCAAAGCATTTCAGAGTGTTAGTAAAGAAGACTGAGATTTCTATTACTATATACTTGATTTGGTCTAATTTTTTAAAAAGCAAATCAGCTACAAAGTTCGGTACTTTCACTATTTGCAGACACAAATTTCTCTACACATCTCACAGCTAATTAACACCCTCCATCGTGTTGAGAGATCTTACTTGAGAAACACCATCCAGTATCCCTGCCTCTAATATATTCACACACCTGTGTGATAATTGGACATGGTATGTTGATACTTGGGTACCATTTTTAGAAGGCGTTGGAAAACAAGATGTAGGTAAGCTTTGAAAACACATTTTCATCCTTTCTATAGAGTTCACAAAAATAGAAATAACTACCTAATAAGGCAGACTGGACGGTGCACATATTTTCCTCTAGTTGCTGATGGATGAAGCTTTTTATTAGGCTATTTGGTGTTCTCTTGGCTGGCGCATGGAACCAAGTGAGTTTTATTCAAGGTAGTAGCAGATTTTCTCTTTCTAAGATGTGCTGCACAAAGAGCAATTACAAATTCTCCAGATGAAAATCCATATGACCCTTAGTAAATCTATTATAAAGGGGTTTCAAGGAAATTCACAGAGCATTACTAACCTAATCATGTGATCCTCATCTGCTCAGTATTTTTTTTTTTCTCCAGGAAGAGACTGATATTCATAGTATGATGCTTGCTAGAGCAATAGGTTGGAGAGGAAATAATTTCTTTTCCTATATTTTAAGAATGTTCCCTTTTGGCAGTACATAATCTCTTAAAAATGATCTTTCTTTCGTATGGCTACAAATATATCATTTAGTGGTTTTTGTATGAATGTGGGGCTGATGGATTTAGATACAGGAATGGAGTGCAGGTTTTTCATTACCATAAATCCTGTGCCACATCAGCAGCATGATGGAAGCATTTTGATAGATAACATAAACTCATTCATCACCACTCTCTTAAACTAAGTGCCATAGAAAGAATTTTAAATGGTCCACATTCCAACATTTGTGAATGCCTCCCCTTCTAAAAATGCCATCCTTTATTAGTTCATGCTGTTTAAGAGAGCTTGAGTTAACGCCGTGAAAGGAGACTATGTATGAGGGAAGAAAGGACTGGAGGGGGGAGGGAGAAAGAAAAAGAGGCAAGAAGATTAAATTCTGTCTTAAATCCAAACACGGGCTAGATTGCTGCTAGCATTAATGTCCTCGTTCTCTTCCCAGAGAAGGTTGGCAGACTTCCAGTTTATTAAAACAACAACCCAATGCTGATCTTCTCTCTGTATACATGATTCAAAGATGGATCATTTACTCAAACAGAGCTGTTCACTGAGGTATAAAAGCAAAACTGCATCTTAGGAGAGGTTGTTTATGAGCAATGCATAAAGCACTATACTGCTGTGTTTCATACAAGTGATCTTGATCATTAAGTGAGAAGAGAAGGCCACACTATTTTTATAAAAGCACAGGTTTCTTCCAGGCATTTAACGATGCTGCTTAAGCTTATGAAACTACTAAGGAAAGGTGTATGAGTGTGGATTTCTACAAAATATCCTCACCCACAGAACCATGCTTTCTGGAATCAGTCTTCTCTTACAAATGTTACCCCTGCTCCCCCCAAACAAAACAATGCCTCAAGGATCTGTTCCCCTGATGGGCTTTCCTCTTGCATTTAACACTTGGAGACTATCTGTGAATATTCAACTTCCTTGGCACATATTTAGTGATTGAAATGAAGTTTATCCGTTCACATATTCATTGCCAATATATGGGTGTTTATAAAAGAAAAGCAGTGAATGCATGCCCAGGCTTATATCTTAGTATAAGAAAGCTGCGGTGCTTCTTTTGGCACATAAAATTATAAATTCAACCAGCATTTTTCAAGGTTAAAAGTTCTGCTGAGGATCCAGAGGGCGGTGATGCGTGTCAGGGAAACAGACCAACTAGAAGATCCTCGGGGGCAGCACAGCCAGCCTCAGGGAGAGTCGCCTGTTACGTGCACTTTGTTTCCAGGTAGCATTTTATAAATCTCAGTCCTTGATAATGACACGGGTATGCTGAATGGTGACTGTGACTGAATGGTTGTTGAACTTTCAAGATATGATTCAGCACACCATAGTGAGAACTAGCATAATAACATTCAACACCAGATGGTATTTCAAAGCCCATCAGATATACAGATTCCTTTTTCTTCTTAACAAAAGATTGGCAAGGTCTCATGTCTAAGGGAGGAGGGAGAAGAAAAAGAAATAAAAAAAAGAAAGAAAGAAAGAAAAGAAAAGAGAAAAAAAGAGAGAGAAAGAAAAAAGCCCATTAAGATAAATGGGCAGATTTGGTTTTGTGGGCTGACTATTATAGGGAAGCCATTGGAATGGCTCAAATTACAAACTAGCCTCTAGATCAAAGCTAACTGCTGCAGCATGGGTCAAACTCATCTGAACTATGTCAACCGGATCAGCATGAAACCCTAAACTGTGGGCCAAGAAAACACATCTCTCTCCACTGAGACCCAACCACACCAATTAACCGTAGCATTAGCCTCTTTGCCTTGGAGGAAATCTGAGAGGGCTTCACTGGTTGGGCAATGTGGGCTCACAGGAGAGAGTGGGGATTCTGTAACATAGCAGAGACACACGTGTGAGCATGAGCTTGGTTCTGTTTCTTTAAAGGACCTGACTAATACAGGAGGTAGGCAAAAACAACACATTTGTGTTTGGAAAATGGATTAGCTAGACTTGGTGTTCTCAGTGGTCTGCTCTAGGAAGATCTGGGGAATGCCCAAGCCACGATTCGTTTGCAAGTCCTGCCCAGCACCAGCCCAGTGCCCTCTTCTTCCTCCTGGCTGGGGATGCCCCTGCTCCTGTGGTTCAGGATGAACATGGTATCAGTAGTTCTGTAGCTGAGACTGTTACATGTTTTTGAGACTTTGTGGGCCAATCTGGGGCTACATTAAATGAGTCCATTAGAAAGCACATTTTTTTTTTTTTTTGCAGTACTGGGAATTGAACCCAGGGGTATTCTACCTCCAAGCTACATCTTCTATTTTTTATTCTTTATTTAGAAACCGTATCTCACTAAGTTGCAGAGAGCCTCACTAAGTAGCTGAGGCTGGCTGTCAACCTGAATCCTCCGGTCTTAGTCTCCTAAGTACTGGGATTACAAACATGTGCCACCACGCCCAGCTAGAAAGCACATTCTGAGTTAAAAAACTGACTTATAATGTCAAAAAAAGCCTGATGTGGAAAAAACCAGATTAATTACAAAGAAACACTCATAGGCAAGGTTGGATTCACCATAAAATCCTCTTAAGGAACAAATTTCTTACAGATTAAAATATGACCTTTGATTTTCATGGAAATTTCCATGTGGCCATAATTAGTGTACAGAAATGGGCAAAAATTATATTTGTAGAATGTTTTCCAGTGGCCACAAGCTTTGTTTTAGTTTAATTTAAATCTCACAGTTTAAATGTAGGCATTGTTATTTCCATTTTACAGATTTAAAAAAATTGTGGTTCAAAGAGGGTAAGTCACTCATCGAAGGCCAAGCAAGCAGTAGAGGAGCACTCGGCGCTGTCTCGGAAGCCCACGCTTTCACATTTTACCATTACAGCTAAATGAGGGTAGTCTTTGTCATTGAAAACTTGGTATTCATAGTGACCAGAGCTTCTGATCAGGGCAAGTGGATGTGATTATCTATGATACGAAAGACCTAAAATCTAATGGTATAAAACTCAACAACACAGAGGCAGCAAGTGACACAATTTTTAAAAATGGACAAAGGACATATATGTGTACATATATATACATATATTAATATATTAGATACAATTTGTATAAAGGACTTATATATTAATATATATGGTATATATGTGATACACATATAGTCAAGAAGAATATGAAAAGTCTCTTAATATCTTTACATCATCATCCCTCAAGAACTGCAAATCAAAACCGCAATGCAGAACCACTTCATACCCACTAAAATTACTATAATATAAAAAGAATGAAAACATGTGTTGGCAAGGACATGGAGACATTGAAATTCTTATATGTTGGTGATGGGGAAATAGTTTGGTAGTTTCTCACACTGCTGAACATAAAATTTCCATATAATACAGTAATTCCACTCCCAGGCCCCTGAGAACTGAAAACAGGTACACAAACAAATACATGCACATGCATGCTTATGATAGCACTATGCAAATAGCTAAAAGGGAAACGACCCTAATATCCATTAATGAACAAATTGATAAACACATTGTTATATATCCATACAGTGGAATATTGTTCAGCCATAAAGAAGAATAACGTACTGGTGTATGCTCCAACATGGATGATACTTGACAACTTTATGTGAAGTGAAGAAACCAGACACAAAAGGGTCCATATGATCTAATTTCTAGAAAACATCCAGAGTAGGTAATCCACACAGACAGAATGCAGATACTAGAGCCTGGGGTGAGGGAGGAATGGAAGTAAGGACTTAATGAGGATGGGGTTTCCTTTTATGGTGATGAAAATATTTTGGCACTGGGAAGAGGTGATGGTTACATAACATTTTGAATATACTGAGCCACTGAATTGTTCACTTTAAAACAATTCATTTTATGTCATGTGAATTTTACCTCAATTAAGGACAGTGTGTTGTTCTGGTCATCCCAGGCACAGAATTTGGAAAAGAAGCACTCAGTCGTGTTTGCAGAGGGATGACCATGGATGCATATCACCACAGTCAAATTGGATGAATTCACCATCTAAATGAACAAAGGAGGTGTACTTCCAGCCATCCTACCAGAGCCCCTGTTTCCACCATTGTGAGGACCTGCAAATAGTGTTCTGGGGTAAAGCAGCTCCAAAACAGGGAGTCCACTTAACAATGTCCAAACAACGTCCACTTAACCACTTAGCGACGGCTGCTAACTGTTCTCCTTGGCCTGCGTTTATCATTGCCAAACCGCCCTGCACTCTGCTGACACTCCCTTCATTCATTACCATCCTTTCATCCCTCACTACTGAATTTGGCTTGACTGTGAGTCTGTTTAGAATGCAAGAGATGTCTGCTTTTCTGTGTGATTTCAGCAGGGGCTGCAAGCACTGAGGGTTTACTGTGGGAGCCAGTGGCCTAGTTTGAGGTGAATAGTCAGCTTTTTACTTAATGCGGTATCTCTCTTTACAGCTACTAACATCCCCTGTCCGTTTCTCTTCCCAGGGTTGGGCACAGTGAAATGCTACTCTCAGAAAGACGAGGGTGTTGAAACCCTGGTGATTTCTAAGGCTTACAGAACACGCCACATATAGGATCAATTCAGTCGGCAGAAAAGAGCCCTCTTCAGTCTAGATTTACACTGTTCCTATTCAGCTGCACATCAGCAAACATTCGCAAGGCCTCGCCTGAGAAATGAATGGTTTCTGAGCCAGTTCCTGTGCTGGCGGCAGGTCTGAAATTCTCTGGAGTCGGCAGGGGAGAGACTAGGATAGAGTTACGGGAGCGGATTAATGAGGGGTGCCGCTGAACATACTGCCACACTGTTCGCTCAGGCACTGGACTGAGGACTCACTGACTTTTGCCTCCAGGACTGCGTTTTTATAACTTAAAACAAGCCTCTTTAAACAAATCTGCATCAGGAAATGTGTCAACACTTCATTGGTTTCAATAGAATTAGTTTTCTAAATGCTCTTTTCTGAAGCAATTTTTGTACTTGAAAATGCATTACAAGGAACATTTACTATAACTACAGCACGATGATACAGAATATGACAAGTAGGGTTTTAATCAGTGCAAGCTGCAACTCTAAGCACGTTCTATGCTGACCCTCCCCCTTCTCCTTCAGTATCACTGTTAATAAACCCAGGAACCTGAGGTTGTTTCCTCTGGTATTTGCTCTAAATAACTGCCAGGACTTTAATTGTTTTTGCCCAGAATGAACTAGGCTGACTAACAGCCTTCTAGAAATGCCCAGGCAGGTTCTGATTTAATAGCTTTACATAACTCGGGCCCTTTGTGTACCCCAAGCCAAATAAACCATGAGATCATTCTGCAAGCTGAGAGATAACACACCAAAGCCTGAACAAAGTAGGGGAAAGTGCATGTCAGGCACTCTATGCTACACTTGCCTGGGTCAGACTCAAAGCACAGCTAGCCGCAGCTGCGAGCTGCTGGAAATTCACCATCCTTAATTCTGACATGTTCTGTAAGACATGTCTGCTGGTAAGATGTGTCATACACGTGAGCAGCATGAGGGTTCCCCAAATGAAAAAATATTGCTTTTGTAAATTCTCATTAACCTCAGTGTGTGGTTTACTTGCTTTTTTTTGGGGGGGGGGGCTTTATTTTCCATAAAAGGAAAATAAGGAAAGAATAGAGTCTTTCAAGTACTCTAATAGTAACAGTTTGTGAGTCCTATTATAAGAAGCCATTTAACCCATTTCTACTTCTATTTCACCTCCTTCTAAATGTGGCTGGAATAAAGACGAAAGGGCTGTGGCCACTGTGCATGTGAATGTTAGAGTTTGTAAAAGGAGAAAAAACTGTGGTGGTGGAGGAGCTGCACTAATGTGTGTCACAATGTCCCTAATATGTTCTCTTAGACTTTCTGGAAATGTAAGTAGACAAATGGCATCCCCTTTTCTTGCTCCTTTTGAAACTTCTCACTTATTTATCTTTAAGAGACGCAGAATGTTATATGCAAAATGTTAGCGGAGGTTTGGGGGCGCATGAGTCTGGGACAGAATTCTAACCCTCCCACTTATACTAGTTGTACACATTTAGACTAATGACTTGAACCTTCTGAACCTCAGTTTCCTCATCTATAAAATTGATGCAGAGCCCAACTTTTCCAGTTTACTAGGGGGATTACAGATAATGATGCCAATTGCCTGGAATAGTAAATGCTAAACAAATACTAGTTGATGTTTTTGCTCTTTTGTTGAGTTCTAATGGGAAACACATTATGAAATCAACATTTATTATGGACCGAGCAGTCACTGGACACTCTGAAAGCAAGATTTGTTCTTTTTTTGTTTTGTGGTGGTAGGCCTTGAATCAAGGGGTATTCTACCTCTGAGCCACACTCTCGTCCCTATTTTATTTTTTACTTTGAAACATCTTGCTAAGTTGCTGAGGTTTTTGCTAATTTGCTGAGGCTGGCCTTGAACCTACAATTTTCCTGCCTCAGCTTCCCAAGTACTGCAATTAGAGGCAGGTACCACTTTGCATGTCAAGATATAGTTTCTATCTGAAAGGATCTCATAGCCTTTTTGGGCAAGTGGGCAAGTACACATGTAATTCCAATCAAAAGTGGGGAAAACCAAAATCCAGATATGTGAGCTGTATCCTAGCGGAGTGGGTGAATCTGGACATGTTCAACATCAAAGATTCCTATGGTGGAAACCAGGAGATTTCAACTTGCAGGTCTTCTTCAAATTAATAGTCTTAAAGGACTTTCTCTCCCAAATTAAATTTTAGCAAGTTTAGAGGATTAACTGAATTGACTTTTCCCCTTCCCCTCTCATTTCATTTTTACAATAGCTTATTCTGGTCAAAGGATATGTTGTTCAAGGAAACATGCTAAACTTTGTAAACTTCCAGTTACATGGGAGAGAAAGCATATCTCTCAACCACACAACACAATATCTCACATGCCTGGGTTAATAGTTGATTATTTTTTCAAATGATTTGGATCATTGTATGTTTGATCTATTTGATTTCTCTGAAATCAATTTTGACAAAGAAGATATACCAAATAGACACTTTTGGGTGTTATCATGATCCGTGGGAATAGAAGTCATATTTCATTCATATCTTCTTTCTTCCTGTCTTTTCCTGACACCGTGGGCAGAAGAGGGACAGTGAAGCCTGAGTTGATTTCCTGTTGCTCGCCCAGTTCCAGCTGTATTTATTTATTTATTTATTTATTTATTTATTTATTTATTTATTTATTTATTTATTTATTTATTTTTTTTGCGGTACTGGGGATTGAACTCAGGGGCATGCTACCTCCGAGCTACACTCCCAGCCCTATTTTTTATTCTTTATTTGAAACCAGGTCTCGATAAGTTGCGGAGTGCCTCACTAGGTAGCTGAGGCTGGCCACAAACCCGGATCCTCCGGTCTCAGCCTCCCGAATGCTGGGATTACAAGCGTGCGCCACCACGCCCGGCTTCCAGCTGTATTTAAAAACAAAGCATTTCTAATCAGGTAATTTTAAAGTTCATTTGGAGTATCCTTTAAGAGGAAAAAATTAAAGGCATATACATCAGTAATATTTACCTTTGGAGTCTTCTGTGCTAAAGTGATCATTCAATACTGGCCGAAATCTCTCCAACTTTTCCCTCTCATTTAGTTTATTCTCCATAATTGTTACAGTTTGGGTATAGAATATCCTCTGGAAAAGCTCATGTATTGGCAATGCAAAAAAAAAAGAAAAGAAAAAAAAAAAAGAAGTTCAGAAGTGATATCATTGAATCATGAGGGTTCTAACCTCATGAGTGGATAAGTCCACTGATACACTAATGGACTTACTTGGTAGTAACATAGGCAGGTAGGTGTGTGTGGAGAAGGCCAGTCCCTTGGTGTGTGTCCGGGAGGATTGTATATGTCCCTTGCTCCCTTCCCTGTCTCTACTTCCCACTGGCATCCCATGAACTCTGCAGACATGACCCAGACTCACATAGGCTGAAACCTTAGAAACTTCCAGAACTATGAGAAAATAAATCTTTCTTTCTCTAAGTTGTGGTCTTCAGGTATTTTGGGTCACAGGAGTGAGAACAATAACTAAAACAATGATACTATGTGAAAGAAAGTTTAGTTTATCTCCTTTGTTTTTGTTTTGTTCTTGTCCCCCCTTATTTAAAAATTGGGCTACTGGTTTTAGCAGTAAGAAAGTGGAGAGGGTAGTTGCTGTGGTTCAATCAAAATATTTGTAAGGAGGAACAGAAGATCCTCACAAAAGTATACATGCTTATGAAATACTAAAGTCAGTAGCCTCTTTGACAAAACTCTTACTTAATTTGCTATTCCCAAATACCTAGGGGCCTAGGATAGGTCTACTCTCCCAGACACTTGTGATCTGGCCTTTTCTATCACCTTAAGAATTTTTCTAATTTTTATTTACCTTAATTTATTTTTATTTAATATTTTAAAATACTTTTATTGGTGCATTATGATTTCACATCATAATGTAGTTCACAGTGATAGTGACATACATGCACACAGTACTTGGTGGGCTGTCCCTCCCATCTTCCCTTCCCCATACAGGGCATTGAGATTGACGTTGCTATTCTCACATATGTACATGATGTAAATGGAAGCAATTCCTTCACCAATCCTCCCTCCCCTAGACCACCTCCCTGGCTCCACTGCAGTTTCTCCTCCATTATCTGGAGTCCCTCTGGTATCTTGACTTCCTATCTTCTGCATATGAGAGAAAACATATGACCCTTCACTTTTTGTGACTGGCTAATCTCACTTAATACAATGTACTCCAGGTCCATCCGTTTTCTTACTAATGACATTATTTTATTCTCCTTTATTGCCAAGTAGAATTCCATTGTGTATACCCCATAATTTTGTAATCTATTAATTTGTTGATGGACACCTAGATTGATTCCATAATGTGGCTATTGTGAATTATTCTGCTATAAACATGAATATGCATGTATTACTATAATATTCTGATTTCAGTCTCTTTGAAAAAGCACCCAAGAGTGGTATAGCTAAATCATATGATGGATCTATTATCATCTATTATCTGAGGAATTTTCACACTGATCTCCATAGCAGCTGAACTAATTTACAATCCTACCAATAGTGTGGAAGAGTTCTTATTTCTCCACACCTTTGCTAGCATTTATTGTTGTTTGACTTCTTGATGACTGCCATTCTAATTGGGGTTAGATGGAATCTTTTTTTTGCAGTACTGGGGATTAAACTTAGGGGCATTCTACTTCTAAGCTACAGTCTCAGCCCTATTTTTTGTTCTTTTTTTTGAAACAGGGTCTTACTAAGATGCGGAGGGCCTCACTAAGCAGCTGAGGCTGGCTGTGAACCCAGATCCTCCGGTCTCAGCCTCCCAAATGTTGGGATTACAAGCATGCACCACCATGCCCAGCTTAGATGGAATCTTAGTGTAGTTTTGATTTGTATTTCTCTGATTGCTAATGATGTTGAACTTTTTTTCATGTATTTATTGTCCATTTGTATCTTTTCTTTTATGAAGTGTTTATTTAATCCAATTGCCTATTTCTTAATTGGGCTATTTGTTTTTTTAGTGTTAAGTCTTTTAAATTATTTGTATATTCTAGGTATTAGTCCTCTATCAAAGAAATAGCTGGCAAAGATCTCCCATTCTATAGGCTCTCTCTTTAAACTCTTGATGGTTTCTTTTGATGAGAAGAAACATTTTCATTTAACTCCATCCCATTTATTAATTCTTGTTTTAATTTCCTGAGTTTTGGGGGTCTTATTGAGGAAGTGTTTACCTGTGCCTATATGTTGGAGTGTTTGGACCTATACCTACTCTAGTAACTTCAAAGTCCTTGGTCTAATTTCCAGGTAAGACTTTTTCTCATTAAACACTACTGACTATTCCTGGAAACAAATTTTTAAATTGGATCAAAATGATTGAAGTAGACATTTAAAAGCCAAAAATGTGAACTTTATTCATTTGGCTGGATACTCTAGGCCACTATACTTTGTTGTCCCTTTTTCATGGAGATTTTCCTTGACCTCCTACTAAAAATTACATCTCTCTTCCCCTATCTTCCTTGCCTTATTTTTCCTCATACTATCCTACATATGTATTTATTTGACATACTTTCTGTTTCTATCACTAGAATGCAAACTCCATTAGGTAAGCATTTTTGCCTGTTTGTTATCTGAATCTCTAGCTCCTAGAATAGGAACACTTAGACATATTGAAAACCCAAGTGTCAAAATTTGTTGGCTTGTTAGAGATTTAGGTTGTGGTTATAAAAGGCAAGACACAGTGAATGGTCCTGAATGAGGAGGTTGAAATAAAAGGATTTTTAATTACTCTGCATACTTAACTAAATAGAATTTTATTTTATTTTCTTGCAATTCTCAAGGGTAAATAAAGAATAGGGAGACTGGAGTCAGGAAAGAGGAGACTGGAAAAATAGTTCATAAGATCTGTCCTACCCTAGCCTCTTTTGGACTCCAGGAAACCTAAGGATTCTCTCTTCTGTTCTTGTTCAGTAATGTGTGACCCTGGCACATAGTTTCTGATCTACATATCTTATTACACCAAAAAAGGCACTTGACCTATGATAGCAAGAAAATGATTTCCTGAGGTAGAAAATAGCCAAAGAAGACTGACTTGATATTCAATTTGAAGTTGATTTTTAATTTGAAGTTTTATCTTGTACTGCTATACAATAATTTATTATCTTCACACCTAATTAAATCCAGTGGCACACTATAACAAATTAAACCTTATGAACATAAAAAACTTATACATATGGAAGTCTGGAAGACAAAGTTGAAAATTAAAAGACAGAGAGAAAAAAATGAAAGAATGGTGAGACATAGAGAAGGAATTCAGAAGGTTTAATTATTGATTATTAGAAAATATGGAAAAAGAAAAATCAGGAGAAAACTGCCAAAATTGATGGAGTAAAACTTGCTATAACTGAGAAGAGCAAGAGTTTTTTTTTATTTTTAATGGATTTAAGTGTGGCCAAAATAATATAAACATTAGTTTATGAAATTTCAATAAAGCAGGACCCTAACCTGATCCTGATAGCCTTCACAGAGGAAAAAGTTATGTAAAGTTTGATAATTGACAGACGGATATAAAATTTCTCTTTTAAACAATACCTTCAAAATTCTAAGGAGAGGTTTTTTGAATCTAGAATTACATGTCTAACAACTATTTTGATCTAGTATGAAGGTATAAATGAAGACATTTCACATAAAGTCACTCTTTTATTGAGTCAAACTAGGGAATATAGTTGACAGCAGAATCTAGAGAAGTGTGGGGGCAGAGAACAAGTGATAGAAAGACATAAAATAAAATAAATGGTGGTTAGCCCAAAAGTACAAAGCAAAAAAAAAAAAAAAAAAGCCAAAATGTTAGCTGAGTAGTTTTGAAAGCAGTAAGTTAAAACTAGCAGAAGATGCAGTGGATTCCAAGAGTGACATAAGGAAGAATGAAAAGTGCTCATTTAATTGTTGCAAAAGGCTGTAAAATCTTGTTAAAAAATGAAGAGGATCTATGCAAATAATGATAAAAGTACAAAGCTGTAAGAAAAGGCATGGCCAAATGTGGCACAACTGAGATATGAAATAATTTTGAAATGTTGAAGAAACCTAAGAAAAGAAAATCCATTTGATCTTATCACAAAATGTTTGCTCTTTCAGGTCCCTTAGAATGTGGGGAATCAGACAAAATTAACACAACCCTCATATTATCTATTGAGATGCCATTTAAAGCTGATGGAAAGAGAGAGTTTTAGGCATATAATTTAAATTCTCAACTATGACAGATTGAATCTCCTCCCCCCATGACAAAATTATTAAAAATTGACAAAATGAGAGGATTGGAAATAAGAAATGTGAAAGTAAGGTAATTTTTATCTTTCATAGTAGGGCAAGTATAGAGAATGTTCAAAATTATCAAATTAAGAAATAGATGTTGTTGTTTACTGCTGCATAGAAACAATCCCAAACCTTGCATCTTAAGACAATAGTAAACATTGATTATCTGCATATTTTAGGAATTTGTTTGGGCTTGGTTGGGGGACTTCTGGCTTAGATTTTCTTTGAGATTGTGTTGTGGTTTGAGTTTAGAATCCCCCCTACCTTACAGAAACAAGGAAAGCATGTTGGAGGTAGGGCTTGGTTGAGGGGGATTCCTGGGCATGTGACCTTAGGGATTATACGTGGTACCCCCTCTGATTTCTCTTTCTTTTGCTTCTGACCTCCATGAGGAGAGAACAGAGCCCTTGTGCATCCTGTCTCTCTCCCACTCTCTCTGCCTCTCACCACCTTGCCCTGAGTCTGCAGATGTAACCAGCCTAACTGGACTGAACCCCTGAAATCTCCAGAACTATGAACAAGTAAACTTCCTTCCCCTAAGTTGTATGGAATGATATTATGTATAGAAAACACTAAAGACCAATACAAACCTATTAGAATTGACAAACCAACTCAGAAAAATTGCAGGAGACAAAATTAACATATGAAAATCAATACAGTTCATATACACTAGCAAAGAACTATTCAAAAAAGCAATCGAGAAAACAATCCCATTTATGGTGACATATAAACAAAATTAGAAACAAATTCAGTCAAGAATGTGAAAGATACATAAACAAGATATCATATAACATTGATGCAAAAATCAAAGATATAAATAAAAGGAGAGATATTCTATATTTATGAATCAGGAAAACTAATACTATTAAAATCTTCATGATATTCAAAGTAATACATGGATTCAATGTGATATCCATCAAAATTCCAAAGAAAACTTTCACAGAAATAGAAAAATTCCTAAAATATACATGGAACCACAAAAGATTAAATATTAAAGCAATCTTGAGCAAAAAGAACAAAGTTGAAGGTACCATACCACTTGAATTAAAAATATATTATAAATCTATAGAAATCAAAACAGTATGGTACTTGTGTCTTGGTCAATATTCTCACTGATGTAATGCAAGACAACTGACACACAATTTAGAGGGAGGAAGATTTATTTGCTCACAGTTTTGTGTAGCTCTTGGAGTTTCAATCCATGGCAGGCTGTGTTGCAACTGCAGAGCTCAGGACATGGCCACAGGAAGCAGACAGAGGGAGAGAACAATGTTCTGCTCTTACATCACAGAGGCCAGAAGCAAGAGAGCCAGTAAGCAAGAAGATAAAAAAAAAAAAAGGCATAATCCCTAAGGCACAACCCCACAATTGCAGGAACTCCCCTTTTCAAGCCACACCCCTCCTGCCATCTAGTAAACCCATCACAATGGATTTACACACTGATGAGATTACAACTCTCAGGACTTAACTACATTAACTCCGAACATTAATACATGAGCTCTTCGGGGGACTTTCTAGATATAATCATAACACCCTGGCATTAAGAACAGACATGCAGGCCAACGAAATAGGATAGAAAACCTAAAAATAAATCTATGCTTTTAGTCAATTTATCTTCAACAATTGTGCCAAGACTACAAAATTGGAAAAGGACATTCTCTTCAATAAATTGTGTTTGGAAAACTGGATATACACATGCAAAAACAAAACAAAACAACAACAACAACAAAAACAAAAAAGCAATTGGAGTGTTTTCTCACATTTTATTCAAAAGGCAACTCCAAATGGATAAAGAGTGAAATGAAACTGGGTGTGGTGGCCCATACCTGTAATCTCAGTACTTGGGAGACTGAGACAGGCCTCAACAACTTAATGAGACCCCATTTTACAGTAAAAAATAAAAAGAGATGGGGTTGTAGGTTGGTTTTAGAATGCTCCTGGGTTCAATCCTCAGTATCATAAAAAAAAGAGGAAAAAAAAGAGAAATGTATAAAATGAACCTGTAAAACTACGAGAAGAAAATAAGGAAAAAGTTTCTTCACATTGGTCTGGTAAACTATTTTTTTAGATATGACCCATAAAGCACAGGCAATAAAAACAAAAGTAGACAAGTGGAATTGCATTAAATTAGACTGCTTTTGCACTGCAAAGGAAACAATCAACAGAGTGAAGAGAAAACCT